>SWBH01000408.1:0-12395 GCA_024195465.1 Aureobasidium sp. EXF-8845 | reverse complement strand
GTGATTTTTGGCGATGGCGGTGGTGCTTTGTTGATGATTTGTGGTGGTGCAGCGCGTGTCGCTTTGGCGTTGGTTGCGAGTGCTTCGAGATGTGCGAGTAGGATTCTTTGCTTTGCCGGGGCGTTGTGGCTTCTGTTTCCGCGGCTCTCAATTTGTCTGTTCAAAGCAGTCTATTCAGCTCGGAAGGAGCTTTCGCCGGTACCGAAGAGGCATTTACCACCCCATAGATACTACTTTCAGCGGAGACTTTCAATCGTGACGGGTGAAACAGAGGTAAAGTTCAACACGAAGGCCGCAATCGCGATCTGTCACTGACAGGTACTGTCACCCTTTTCATCTCGCCCTTTCCACGATAGCAGAACAACTGAACAATAGGAGTGTCTAGAGCTTTATATCATCCCGCAATTCACTGTGCAGCTTCAGTTCTGTATCCGCAGCGAAGAGACCGACTGCGCTCTCCCATGCTCGATTACTAGATTCATCACTAGCTTCGGACAATTGACAAGTACAGGGGGCTTCCTCACCGCAGCTAGTGCTCTGCACGCATCGACGTGCGTACGGCAACGATCTGAACTTGGGTTGAAGACCTCCATAGAGTACTCTAGTAGACCTCCAGGATGACAGTTCATGACGCGATTGATCTCACGCATACCGCGTTGACGAATTCTATCAAAGATACACTTCTGATCTTCATGATCACCGGGAATCCGGGCCTCATAGAATACTATCGTACGTTTCTAACACTGTGCTTCGACAGCCTTCGAACCAATTATCCGGACCATCACGTCAAAGTCGCAGGAACGAGCCTTCGCGGCTTTGGAATCCAGGATAAAAATCACCAACAATCTGTCAATGAGAATGCTGAAGGGCCATACGATCTGGAACAACAGATAGAGCATATAGGCCAGATGCTCGAAAGAGCAATTGAGAGCCATGCAAGACATGGATCTTCCCCTAAGGTAGTACTGATGGGTCATTCAGTAGGCTCATATATCCTACTCGAGGTCTTGAGACGACGAAAACAAAGTCCTACAACGCAGCAATTGAGCAATGATGCCAAAGTCATTGGAGGAATCTGTTTATTCCCTACAGTTACTCACATTGCGAAAAGCCCGAGCGGCAAGAAGTTCAGTGTATGTTATCTTCGCTCTTGTTGTACCCGTCGAGATGACAACCCACAATTTCCTACCTCTTCCTGTTGTTGGACGCATTAATTGATTGGTGTCCGCGCAGTTGTTCTTTGCCATACCGTACTTTGCTGCTATCGCAGGGGTGATCGTACGCCTTCTGTTCTCTTGGGTTCCTTTTACTGCGCTACAGACCCTTGTCGGTCTTGTTACTGGGTTCCCTGCTCCGACTGCAGAACCCACGACTGCATTCCTCAAAAGTCAAGGCGGTGTTAAGCAAGCATTGTGAGTTTCATGTTTCTTCTCCTCAGTCTATAACAATACCTAACATGGTACAGATACCTGGCCGGTCACGAAATGAAAACCATCACCGCAGACGCCTGGGACGATGAGCTCTGGGGCCTCTCCAAAGCACAAACCTCGAGCGACAACAAGACGAAACTTTACTTTTACTTTGGCACCAATGATCATTGGGTTGCCGACGAAACTCGAGATGAGCTCATCGCTGCCAGGGCTGCGACCGGACAGGCGGGAGATGAAGACAAACCTACCATGGAAATCGATACGCATGGCACACCTCACGGTTTCTGCATCAGTAAGTCTGCTCTCCGCTTGCGGCGCAGCAAGTATCTAATATCAGTGCAGAACACAACGACGTAGTGGCGAAGAAAGTCGAGAAGTATATTGCCGAATTGATGCAGAAAGCATGACCTGATGCCGCGAAGTTTCATGTCTCCGAGTGGTAGGAACCCAACATTCTACCGAACACAGGAATTTTATCTACGTATACAGCCGACCACAAGGGCAAATCGGGTCTGCTGTTGCTTAGACTCAAAAACACAAACTTGGATGAAGGTCCAGTCATATTGCGAAAAGTCGTGCCAACTCTCTCAAACCACGTGGAGGACCCGCAACGCTAAATCGCTAGTATCTAAAGATGAGTCTTTATCACATACACAGAAACAATATCTAGCCCTGGAATCTCTTCACCTTTCGAACCTAACCCTCTCCACAATTTTTCCGACGGTGGCTTCTTCTTACCAATTTTTCTATCCACAAACGCTTACTTCAACATGGCTGAACGCATCACCTTATGGGCAGAGACCGACGCTACCTTGGAAGCAATGCACACTACGACTCCTAGATCTGTCTGGGTTGCCGAAGCCGAAGACAACTATATGTTTGTCCCCGCAACGCCAGTATGGGATGAAAGTCTCTCCCCCATCCCAGAGAACGACCATGCTACCTCAAATGCACAAATGGGTCTCTATGCCGATATTTCTGGCCTCTCCGAGCCCGAGGACGGACAGTCTGAAGCTTTGACATTACCGACAGCCGATGGTCTGGATTACCGCTTCTGGGGCGCCAGATATCCGTTCGCATTGACGCACTCAGAACTAGTCGGCGATTCACACTCGATGCTTGTGAGACAGCTAAGCAACCAAGCCGATCTCAGTAGCGAGATGCGGCTCTTCAGCGATGACGCTTCCTCTGCAGCCAGCGATGCCAGTTCTGTGACTCTTCAAGGCGATGACATGTCACAGTCGCAGATCGACGAAAAAGATGACCATGACTACGAAGCCACGAGTAGCCGTCGTCAACACCTGTACAAGGAGAGTCAAGAACTTTTGAATATGATTTCAGGGATGTGCGACACCCTACCAAAAATCGAGAAATCATACGAAGCCTTGGAACTCAGAGCGCACACCATTGAGCATGAGCGCATCGCAAAACGCACGCTATGCTTCAAAGTTGACCAGATGATTCTGAGAGCCGATATTGTGAATCAAAGACCAGACGTATCAAACAGTGCGGCTGCAGAGCTTGATATGGACGTCGACATGATCAACAACAGAGCGATGGAACTGAACCGTGAGATCTGCAATGTGGATTTGGATGCCTGGAAGAGCAAATTGAAGACACGCAAGCGCAAAAATCCCAGAATCTCTCGTGAAGACTGTGACCCAGTACCATCTCCGTCGCCACAAGAGCCACTTCGTGGGTACCTTGTACTCTTTCCCTATACGCCAGACAGGAACTCTATGGAAGACAGGTCTTGGGATCAGGACACGGCAAGAACGTCCTCCCTGTCTTACAGCCGCCCTGCCTTCCTATATGACCTGCCACCTCTTCCAGCCGCCGACATGCAAGACCCGCCTCTACAGCATGCAGGTTGGGATGGTCCAAGCGCGTACCACGATTATGACCTCTCAACTTCCCGATACCAACCCCTCATCTCCGACCCAGTAGAATCGTACTTAGATCCCATCTCAGCACCGCAAAACTCTCCACAAGCGTCTCCACAAGCCCAACGCAGAAAATCTTGTCGCTCCCGCGCTCGAAGCCCCCTCGCATCATGCCATCAAGGACACCGCTAGAATGCCAGCAACTAGCCCAGCAGCTACGATCCCAGCTACTGGCCCTGCAGCAACGATTCCAGCAAAATAGTCAGCAGCAAATGCTACATCGTCAAATGATTTAACGACAGGCGACAATTGATAGACTCCTAGCTGCGAGTGCCAATTCCGAACTACAGGGCCCCAATTTCAATCACGCACTACAAGACTACCAGCTGCAGTTGATGTTGCTGGAACAGCAGAACGCTGTACGTTTGTTCAGTGATCGAGCAGAGCAATTGCGTCAACAGGAGCAGGCCAATAACACGAGGGAGGATTTGGCGAATAATCGGGAGGTGGCTAAGCGTAGGAGCTCGAACCTTTGAGATTGGGCGGAAGCAGTGACGACTTAGAGGAGTGGGAGGTGGAGATGATTAATTGTCTGGAAGGGTGGATGCGCGGATGATCTGACTTCGAGTGTGTCTTTGCAGAAAGTATTGTTGGTCGAGCGGGAAAGCTGGTTCAAGAGAGATGGTAGCTGGGTCTGCGTAGACTGTCGTCCCGACATCTGAATTATGGTTGACATAATCTCATAGAGAGAATTCTACGACTAGCAAAACAAGCACGTACTCATAAATTCGTGACCTACCAAATCTATCGAATCTCAACACCAGGTCCCTTTCCACCATTCCCATCTCCCTCATACCTCTGCTCCTCACCGAGACTCTTAACCCCATAAATCGTATGCGTAATCTCCTCCAAACTTCTTCCTCTAGTCTCATCCAACAAAAACCAAGCTCCACCCGCGATAACCAAATCAGCGCAACCCCAGAACAGAAAAGTGGCCCAGCCCATGTTTTTGATCATGTATGGGGTGCTGACTGAGTAGACGAAATTGAAGAGCCACTGAGAGGATACGGCTATACCGATACCTGGCTCGCGAATACGTGTAGGAAAGGTTTCGGAGATGTATGGCCAGGGTAACGGTCCCCACGAGAAGTTATAAGCAATGACGAAGAGATATATCAACGCTACTGTTGCGATACCAGAGGATGTCACTGTGGCGTCTCCAGGTGGCGGTTTCGAACGTACGACTGCTGCGGTGGAGATCTGACAGGCAGCCATTACGAGAGCGCCAAGAGTGAGTATGTGTTTACGGTTCACGCGTTCGGCGACAAAGATGACGAAAGTGAGGCATGCAGCTACTTTTATAGCGCCGAAGATTGCGGTGAGGAGAAGGTCGTTGTTGCCTTTGCTTCCGACTAGCAACTTGAAATATTGAGGTCCGTAGGTCGCGAAAGCTGTTGCGCCGGTAGATTGCTGGGCGATAAATACAGCAGCGGCAGTGATTGTACGCTTCAAGTTATCGGATTTGGTGTAGAGTTCGCTGAACTGGAAGCCTTCCTTTTCACGTAATTCTGTTTCCACACCAAATCGAATTTCGTCCATTTCGAGTTGAGCATCGGGTCCGCTGTCTGCTCTGATCCACTGCAGAGATTCCCAGGCTTCTTGATGGCGGCCTTTGAGGGCTAACCAGCGGACTGACTCTTTCAGGGTGAACATTCCGAGACCGAGGAGCGCGGCAGGTAAGATTTGGATGCCGATGGGGATCTGCCATTGTTTGGCTTCACTCGTCGATATGTTCTTACCGACACCGTAGTCGATCCAGTAGGAAGTGAAGATGCCTAAGTTCAAAGTCAGACAAGGCTGTAATGCAACTTGAAGAACTTACTTACCAAGCGTGTAGAAGAGCTGGTAGAAGCTGCCAATCTGACCACGCAACTCTTTCGGTGCCATCTCGCTCGAGAACATGGGTACAACGACACTGCTTCCTCCTAGACCGATGCCAGCAATGAATCGAGCAGCCAGAAAGGCGCCGAATGAGTGTGTATTGATAGTCTGGATGGTGGCTCCGATGACGAATATAGTCGAACACAGTACTAGTGCCCACTTTCGGCCGAAGCGGTGCGTAACAGGCCAGATAGCGAAGCAGGCGAGAAACGCGCCTAGCTGTTGGAGGCCCACTGCTAAGGAACTGTTGCGAGTGGCTCCCTTTCTTGAATACCCAAAGTCATGTTCGAAGGATACGAGGGTCAATACTCCGCCTAGGTGTACATTCTCAGCAAGTGTCAAGAGAACATAATCCTGTCAGTCTTACCTATAATTCCAGAGTCGTAGCCAAATAAGAAGCCGCCCATGCAGACCACACAGCCGAGATAGTATGCTCTTAGAGTGCCCGCTCGCGTCATGCTGGATTTGCGACGAACGACTTGTTCAGTGAGATCTGATGATGAGCGCGACAATAGAGCGACCTCAGGGCCCACAGGGTCGGGATCATCATCCATTTTATAGACCTAAGGTGTGGACAGCAAAACTAGCCGGATAGTAAGCCAGGCAGGGAACAAGAAAGCACCATGATGTGGCATTCACGATGAAGTCAATAGCCTGCCTTCTTGCAGTGGTACCTAGCCGTTTGCATATGGCCCTCCAGAGGCTCTGCTCCAGTGACAAGACATTCAAGTTGCTCTTCGAAGCTTAAGCTCCATTGATTGGATTGCATGAGGTGGCTTGGCATGTGATGTTTGTCGATCGGAATGGTGTGCTTTGAGGGGTCGCCGCGTTTTTCAGACCATGACCACGACCATCGATTCTGGCAAAAATGGAATTCAACTTCCAATGCGAAGGGGAGAAAGTGATGTTCGTGCATGGAGCCGCTGCATCTGTGGTGCCTGAGTGACGGACTTTGTCTCAGAACTCCAGCCATGGGCGCTTGCATGTTTGAGTCTCTCCGCCTTGCCGCCTGGGAAGCCTGTGCCGCTTCTCGTATGCTATTTTCACACCTAACCTTGCGAGTACTCGATTAGGTGCATCAACTAGATCTAGAGTGTACTCCACTAGTCCGACTAACATGATGTTCATTGTGCAGTATGTCAGGGATACATTGACTGTAGCTACGCTCAGCGTCTATCTCAGGAAGGTACAGGATATGCTGATCATACTAAAACATGGAGAGAAGACCACTTTCTGCTTCACCGAGTATTAACTGCCTCGTTGACTAATTTCCAGTCTGATCGTCTGTGTCAAGGTTCTTAAATATGTTCTGCAAAGCGCGAAGGTCGGAAAAGAATGATTTTCTCGTTTCCCAAGAACAACTAAAAGTCTCAAGCCAGCATAATTGGAAGCCTGTCGGTCTCAGACTATCATTCCTTGTCTTCGTTTTACTGGTCACTTCTGCTCTGATTGTGGTCCTACAATGGCTTCTCTACAAAAGTCAGACAACGGGTGGAGTCCTCTTCGCTCCCAGCATCTATGACCTGCCTCTGAGCAAAACCTTTGGCTATCTCTACGCTCCGACTATAATAGCCGTCATTTACGGTCTCCTCTGGAGCTGGATTGATCTTGACATCAAGCGTATGGAACCTTACTACCAGCTTTGCAGTCCTGATGGCGCTTTAGCGGAAGACAGTCTTCTGCTACAATACCCATTCGACTTCGTTGCTCTAGTACCATTCCAAGCCGTAAGACGAAAGCATTGGTCTGTTCTTACAGCCGCGCTTGCTGGTGTTGTCGTACTTTGGACCTTGACACCTCTTCAAGCGGGTATATTCGCGACTGAGAAGCGTATAGTCACGACTACAGTACCTTTCCTCACCTCAACATCGTACCAGCCTGTTTCCAATCAATCTGGGCCTTCGGCTTTGTATGCACAGCATGCGTACAATATCGCCTGGCTGAACGAAAAACTGCCAGCATACAGTACTGTCGATTTTGTGCTTGACGCCTTTGCACCTGCAACATCTCATGCCATGCACAGGGACGAAGTCTGGAATGGAACCACGAAGTTGTACAGCGTCGATGTTGTCTGCGAACCAACCATAAATTATATCAGCAATCCGTTTTCTGATAATCCAAGCACCAAGTACAACAGTAGTAGCGGCTGCAGCTATGGACTGCCTGTAAAGACTGGTACGAGCAACGATACTAGCAAAACTTTGGAAGCCATGTACGTCGGTTATTCGGATCTGAATGGTATGGCAGATTGGTATCTTGAGGGTTACTGTCTGAAACAAGCCAACCATACATTCCTGGTCCGTATGACATTGTTCTCGGAGGCAGGAATCCGGCATCAAAATCTTGCTTCTACGACAACGCCTGATAGTGGAGTACTCAAGAGTACATCTCTCTACTGCGAACCACGGTACTATGAGCAGGAAGTCAATGCAAGTGTGGCTGCCGCTAATGGTAGCGTCATCACGGTCAACCCGGTCGGACAGAAAAGCGATCTTTCCCGAGATATGTTCGACATCAATCTCTTCGAAAGAGCCATGAGTTCAGGTCTAGACTATAGCGGTCCAGATGTGAGCTACGATAGCGGTCGAGGAAACTTCCCCGAGAATGCATGGCCTGATCAGAAGACTCATTTCACGGATACTAGCCTTGATTTGTCATATCTGCCAAAGATGGTACCGTTCTCGTTCGCCGCGCTCAAGAGACCTAAGTTGGAGGACTATTTGGACCCTGAGACACTCGCTGAGTCTTATCAGGCGGCATATCGACTCCTGTTCATCGCACAAATGGCTCGTGTCATACGGTCAGACTTTGGACATACTGCCACCACTCACAATGGACAAAGTACGTACCATACAGAAGCACTCGTACTCGTTCCTGGATTTACATATGCCGTGGAGGCTCTGTTAGTGATCGCTGTCCTGTTCAATCTTTCCATAATCTACTTCAGTCTGACGAGAACGTGCACTCTTCGATCCGATCCGACGTCGATTGCTTCGCTCATGTCAGCTACAGCGGATGACACGAAACTTCTAACTGTCTTCGGTAGTCTTGACGATAGCTCTGCTGAAGATATGCGTAAAGCATTGGTGGGATCGAGGTTCACCCTGAGTGTGGACGCTCAGATTAAACTAGAGTATGTACCTGCAACGAAATCCAGTCAAGATGCGGGACGAGGACACACGAAATACCCGAAAGGTGTTCGAGCTCCTGAACTTCGTTGGTGGAGCGGAGTTGCATTCCTGACTGTGCAGCTTGCGAGTATAGCTGTGTTCTCATATCTATATTACCAAGCAAAAGCCAACAATGGTGAGTTACATTTCCAGTGATGAGAGTCCCTATACTAAGTGTAACAGGACTCCCTCTGCCATCCAATAGTCGCTTCATACGTCAAGTACTAGAGAACTACATTCCAACTGCGATAGCGACTAGTCTCGAACCTGTCTGGATCCTGCTGACCCGCCAACTATGCGTGCTACAACCATTCGAAGAACTTCGAAAGGGAAAGTCAACAAGCGCAAACTCCATTGCACTGGCATATACGAACTTGCCTCCTCAGCTGGTTGTCTTCAAGTCACTCGGGAAGGACCATTTCATGCTGAGTCTCCTTGCGACTATGACGATACTGGGAAACGTGCTTTCCGTCGCCCTCTCAAGTCTTTTCTTCGAGGAGACGGTCAATGTTGTTGTCCGGACAAGTCTACAGCCATTGCTATCTTTACCTTTCCAGAGCTTGAGTGGAACAGCACCTCCGTTCAATAGCAATGTCACCACGAATTGGCAAGGTGGAACCACCAAGGATGAGTTTTACATTGCGATGTCTAATACAGTGGCTGCCTCTAAGCTTCCAGCGTGGACTGATCCCGATAGATTCTATCTTCCAGTCATGTTACCCGTAGATTCTGAGTCCGATTCCAACTACACTGTTACGACAGGCTACTTTGCCGCAGACTTGAAGTGTCAGGAGCTCACGCAATGGATAACCAAAGGTGTCAAGAACGAATATTCAGGGGTCGAATCTCGACTTCTCGAGTTCAGTGTCTCTCAGCCAGATGGTTCATTTACAGATTGCTCGATAGAGGTCCCAACTGATCCGCCTGCGTACATCTCTGGACTTAGCAGTCTTGAGATCTCATCTATCGCTGGCCCTTCCAATCTTTGCAAACAGAGTGTAGTAGGTGGTTGGAGGAGAGGCAATGCAACAAACTCCACAATCGAAATGACGAGTAAGACCATGATGCTCTGTCATCCAGAACTCATCACTGGATCTGCCGAAGTCACCGTCGATAGCAGTGGTCTAGTATTACACTCAAAAGTCCTAACTCAATCAGATGGCTCAGCACCAGAACACTTTACGACAGAACCCAGCGACTTAATCTTACAAGCCCACCAATTCATCATTGATCACAACAGCGACTGGCACAATGACAGTTTCCCCTCCGACTGGACAAACTACCTGATATCTCAAACGCCAATTGGCAGCAACTTCTTAGATCCACATCTCCCAGCACCTACCTTCAATGAAGCAAGCACAGCATACACAAAAATCTACAACACCCTCTTCGCCATCCTCCTAGGAAACAACGCTAGCCTCCTCTTCACCACTGCCTCTTCTCCCCTCTTCCTCCCCGCCTCATCCTCAACACCCGAATCCCGCCTCTTCCTCTCTTACCCTGCCTTCCTCATCACCCAAAGTATCCTCTGTATCTACTCCCTCACCACTATTTTTCTCTACTCGCACCGTCCCTGGCGTTTCTTACCTAGATTACCTACTTCAATCGCTTCATGTATTGCGTTTTTCGCTGCTGGAGATGCGGTGGAGGGGTTCAAGGGGAGTAGTGGGATGAGTGAGAAGGAGAGGATGCAGTGGATGCGGTGGCAGGGGTATATGTGGGGGTATTGGAGGTTTGGGGGTAGAGATGCGAGGGTACATGTGGGTGTTGAGAGGGAAGTCTTTGTGATGAGGTTGGAAGACAAAGATATTCCTGGGACGAGGGTTTAGGGGAGGAGAGAAGTGAGTGTTGTATCTAGGAGCTTGAATTGGGAGTGTGTGAGATAGTGTGCTGTATACGTGTTCGATTAGTAGAAGCAATGAATTTGGATAGGTTGATTGAGATGTTTGACCCAACCTACACCTCTCCTTCCTCAATCATTCACACGAGGAAAAAATGTCCACGATCTCAAAACGTGACTTTTGAACCCCAAACTATTTTTACACTTTAACACCAACCTCCTGTACCTTCTCCTCCACGTGCTCAACATCCCCCAAAGCCACCTTGACATCCCTCAAAGCACCCCTAGCCTTACCCCAATCCTCTACATCCGCACTCCTCAACACACCCCTCTCGTTCCCTCTAACCACACTTCTCAACACATCCTCAACTTCTGACAGAACAACTCTACCATGTTCTCTAACTTCTGCTTCCCAGTTCTCTCTCTCTGCCTCCCAGTTCTTTTGTAGGCGGCGGAGTGTCCAGACTAAACCTAAAGCGGCAATGGCTCCGGATTCAGCGAGCATGGATGAAGAAGTGGCGATGTAGAGCCATGTTCCCAGAGCTGAGGTTGCGGAAATGGTAGTGAGAGATTGCGCAAGTAGAGTCTGAGCTCGTGATTGGAGGGTGGGGACTAAAGTATGCAGAAGCTTTTGACGTGTGAAATGGATAGCCAACGGCCAAGGGCGAGAGTGGAAAATATCGATGCCTCCTTCCTCGACAACTTTTGCCGTGAGAGCGTGTGTATTGTATAAGTCAGCAGGTGTAGGTTGCGGAACTTTATCAGTGAAGAATCTGCCGAAGAGACCTTTTGAAGTCTTCGTCTTTGCTGTAGCAGTAGAAGCTTGGGAAGGAGCAAGCATAGCTCGTTCACCTGAGATCACTTGTCCAGTTTTAGGGTCCACGGTGCGGTCGGAAGCATGCATAGCGTAATCAGGGTTGAAGTTCGCCACACCGCTTTTACTGCGGAAGAATCCTGCTTGTTCGATTCTACCAGCGAGGAAAGCGAGAGTGGATTCAGCGTCTAGCAGCCAGTGAGAGCGGAGGACTTCTTCTGCTGCTACGCCTACATCGTCTACACGCCATAGCAATCGTGACCATGTTGTTCGTCGCCAGGAGCGAGAGTCTAGTGCATTGGCGAGAGAAACTTGCAGATCGGTGTGTGCGTGTTGTGCCCAGGCCGTAATCGCTTGTGAGATTTCTTCGCGTTTATGGTCGGGGATGCTGTTGGAGATCACGGCTTTGTTGGCGGTTTGTTCCGAGAGAGCGATCGCGTCGGCTGCAGAGTCTATAGTAGAGCGGATGTGTGATTCTAGAGTCGGTCTCAAGCCCACAGCATCACCAGTGATAGGATCCATAGGGTCTGAAGCCAAAAACTTGATTATAGACTGAATGTTGCTGGCTTGCCATTTCGTGTTAAAGATGGCACTGTTGGCAACATCCTGACGGAAAAGATCGAGCGCTGCTCCAGCTTGATCGATATCCACGGGTGACACCAATCCAGTATCTTTGGTTTGTGTGCGAGGACTGTCGCGTGGTACACTCAGAGCGACTTGAATAAGTCCCTGCTGACCACCAGAGACTCCTAAAGTTGTAGCTTCCAGAGCAGTAGAGATACGACCAAAGTCCAAGCATCCTTGAATACCTTCTCCAACAACAATGGCCTTGTGGACAGGGTAGCGCACGAATCCAGTACGACCAGAGGAAGCGACAGGAGTCTGTAACGGAGGTACCAAAATAGATTCTGCCAGTCCCGAAGGATCAGCAGTGATATTGGGACCGCTGGCTGTGTTGAGAGCTGTGATGAGAATCTCTAGGTTGTTCTTTTCCAGAACGCGCGACGGGATGTTCAATTCATTGACAAGCGGGTTCGTGGGTAGGATGTCGTCTTCGGCTCCGTATCTGTCCAGCATTAGCGAAAGTCCAAGCAGCCGATCTTCTCTTGTCGTACCTTAGAAGCAAAGGCTTGCCATCTTGTGATGGGCGCATCAGCATCTTTTCCCACTGCCCCTCATCTCCAAGCGCATCGGCAAGCAAGACACGTGCAAGTTTTCTAGCAGCGATATCTCCGTCTTGTCCCAGACCAAGCAGACCGATTCTCACAGTCGGCCGCGAAGTCTCTAATCCCCTGAGGGCCAGTTGTAGTCTGATCT
>SWBH01000407.1:0-12403 GCA_024195465.1 Aureobasidium sp. EXF-8845 | reverse complement strand
AGACCAAGCAGATCAAGAAGGTTGTTGACGGCAAGGAGACTACCGAGGAGAAGAAGTGGCAGTTCTCGGAGCTCAGCGGCTACACATACATCAGCTTCGATGAATATGAGCAGCTCTGCTTAAAGGTCGCCTCTGGCTACCGTGCCCTTGGCATGAACAAGGGTGACCGCGTCCACATCTTTGCCTCGACCAGCCCTTGGTGGCTCGCAACCGCTCATGGTAATCACACACCCTCTCCAGTCATATCTATATCCATCTAACATGATCCTGTCTCTAGCCGCCTCCACTCAGTCGATGCCCATCGTCACCGCCTACGACACACTCGGCGAGGAAGGTCTCATGCACTCTCTCAAGCAAACACATGCCAAGCTCATCTTCCTCGACCCTCACCTTCTCACAAAGCTCATCAACCCTCTCAAAGACACAAAGGACATTCAATATGTCGTTTACAACAGCAAGATGGAAGTTAACAAGGCCGACATTGAGAAGCTCAAGAGCGCCCACCCCCACCTGACCGTTCTCAGCTTCGACGAGCTCACAAAGAAGGGCGAGGAGAACATGGTTGAGCCTGTCCCTCCCCAGCCTGAAGACCTGTGCTGTATCATGTACACCTCTGGATCTACCGGAACCCCCAAGGGTGTCCTCCTCAAGCACAAGAACGTCATTGCCGCTAGTATGTATCTACTTTCGTGCCTTTCAGTACATCAACTAACGCAATGCAGTCGCTGGTGTCGATACCGTTGTCGGTGATTACCTTGGCCCCGGTGATGGTCTTCTGACATACCTTCCTCTCGCTCACATTCTCGAATTCGTATTCGAGAGCGCTTGTCTCTACTGGGGCGGTACCATGGGCTACGGAAACCCCAGAACCATCTCCGACGCTTCGGTCCGCAATTGCGCTGGTGATATCCGCGAATTCAAGCCTTCAGTCCTGGTTGGTGTTCCCGCTGTTTGGGAGACTGTCAAGAAGGGTATCGTCACAAAGGTCGACAAGACT
This sequence comes from Aureobasidium sp. EXF-8845, assembly GCA_024195465.1. Lineage (NCBI taxonomy): Eukaryota > Fungi > Ascomycota > Dothideomycetes > Dothideales > Saccotheciaceae > Aureobasidium > Aureobasidium sp. EXF-8845. Next base: position 11,406 of record SWBH01000407.1, on the reverse strand, counting down.
GGCGGTGTTGCCAAGCAGCTCTTCTGGGCCGGTATGGCTGCAAAGAGTACCATGATGACTCATTCTGGCTTGCCTTTCACCGGCATCGGCACCAGCGTTATGGACTCTGTTGTCTTCAGCAAGATCAAGGAGGCCACTGGTGGCAGACTCAGAATCTGCTTGAACGGTGGTGGTCCCGTTGCGAAGGACACCCAGCGTTTCATTTCCATGGCCATTGCTCCTATGATCAGCGGTTACGGTCTGACCGAGACTGCTGCCATGGGTGCTATCATGGACCCGCTTGCCTGGACCGATGACGCCCTTGGTGGTCTGCCCGCTTCGATTGAGGTCAAGCTTGTTGACTTCGCTGACGCTGGCTACTACTCCACCAACAACCCTCCTCAGGGTGAGATCTGGATTCGTGGTGATGCTGTCGCTGATGGCTACCTCGACCTCGAGAAGGAGACTCAGGAATCCTTCTACGATGGATGGTTCAAGACTGGTGATATCGGTGAGTTTGACAGAGACGGCAACCTCAAAATCATCGATCGCAAGAAGAACTTGGTCAAGACTCAGAACGGCGAGTACATTGCTCTCGAGAAGCTCGAGTCTGTTTACCGTGCAGCCCAAGTCGTTGCCAACATCTGTGTTTACGCAGACCAGAGCAAGAACAAGCCCATCGCCATCATCGTTCCTGCCGAGCCTGCCCTCAAGGCCCTGGCTTCGGAGAATGGCTGCAAGTCTGGTGAGCTCGAAGAGATGTGTCAGGACAAGAAGGTCAATGCAGCCGTCCTGAAGGCTCTGCAAGCTGCTGGTAAGAAGGGTGGTCTCGCAGGCATTGAGATCATCGAAGGTGTCGTCATCGCTCCTGATGAGTGGACCCCTCAGAACCAGCTCGTCACCTCAGCACAGAAGCTCAACCGTAGAGCCATTCTTGACAAGTACAAGAAGGAGGTCGAGGAAGCCTACAAATCGTAGTGAGCTGCAGTGCAAAGTTCATCACTTGTATCATGGTCTTTCTGATTTTCGCGTCATGACTTTCAACGACTGCCGGCGCAGGGTTTTGCTTTTTCAGCAGACTGGGCGATTTTCATATTTTCTGTTTTTATTATGATTAGCACATAATTATACCCGACTCTTTACCTTTACATGCTTGCATTCGAGTGCCCGCTGATTTCGATGTTGATGTTGTGGTCATTTAAGCATTATCTCTAGTCGTCATGACTTGGCTATCGTGTCTGTAAAGGCCTTCTAATTAATGATGAAGGAAAAGTCTCTATGAAGGTTGCCGTGAACGGCAGTTTAGATCCTTCACTCGATGTGTATGCACCACCCTTCGTAAACTCTTCGTTATAGGTAACGACTACATCACCAGACTCCAAACGGGCACGTCCGTGCATCAGGACATTAATGACCTTATGCCCGCCAGCGACAGGAGTAAGATATCTGTTATACATCATCTAGCTAAAAAAAACAAAAAAAAAATCCTGTCCTCGATAGTTCCATGTTTATATAAAATGCTCTTTTTGTCTTTTCTATATTTCGACTGTTTTTCCTATTCACTTTTTTCATCTTTTCTTGTCCTTTGTATATTCTGGATATGTGTAGCCTTTCTTTGTCATAGATGTATGTGTAGCCTATCTTTGTCACATATATATGTTTGTTTATCCTATCACTCTGTTCTTTGTCTTGTGAGTTTCAATCCTGTTTCACTTTTATGTATGGTATATGTCTACTTTGGTCTTTTTTTTTCATCCTTGCTTTCGTGTTCTATCTCTTACTTGTATCGGCTTCTGTTTTTTTTATTTTTCTTGTCACTCGTTTTGAGGTTGATGACCTATCAATTCACGACCCTTCGGATCAAAGACGGATAGTGCGAGCTAAATCCAGTCATGGCAGGCAGTGGAGCAGGGGCAGTTTGGAGAAGATGTTTGAACAATCGCGTTTTGATATATATATATACAACGAAAAACCACAAGCAACGCTATAAACTATGCTAGCAATCAATACCAAAGAAACAAAAACACCTGATGCTCTTTTGATTGTACAGATGATCAATACTGTATGCCCGCCTCCATCGAATCTTCTGTCTTGCCTCTATCTTCTAGCTCTAGGAACGACGGGCGCACCCTCCCATGCAGTACCCTTGGGCAACACCTCTCCCTTCATGAGCAAACTCAAACCACCAAGTTGACCTTCATCTTCGATAGTGCTACCCGGAAGACAAACACTGAATGGCTTCAAACAAGCTCTTTTGCCCAACACAACATTACCGACTTTCATAACTCTGTCCTCGAAAAGATGGGTTTGGGCACCACAAGTCTTGTTGACGTTGGCTTCATCCCCGATTGTCACACAGTCGAATTCGGTGATGTCCGAGGAGAGTAAGGTCACTCTTGAGCCGATGTGTACGCCCATGAGGCGGAAACACATGGCGAGATATGGTGTTCCGACCAGCTGAGCAGCGAGAAGTGGTTCAGTGAGTGTTTCCCAAGTACTGGTGACGGCCTCGCTGAGCCAGACATTCAAACTCCAGAGTGGCCATTCGGCAGGTCTGTACACTCCAACAAGAATCCACTTTAACAGAGCTGTGAAGAACAAAGCCGGTAATGCGAATAGGATGAGGTAGAGCAAAGGTAGCATGAGTAGGGTGTTGACAGCGCCAATCTTTGCGTAGCCATCGTGGCAGAGTTGTAGGCCGAAGCCTAGACCGAAGATGATGATTGAGCGTGGTACAACGATACGGAGACCTTCGATGAGTAGACGTGCGGCTATACGACCTCCCGATGGTCGGAAGAGGAGACTATCCTCATGACCTTCAGCACGCTGACGATTGGGCATCAATACTGGTGGAGAGCCAAAGCACGAACTGTTGTTTGCCATTTGCGTGTCTGCAGGTGGAGCGATGGAAAGAACACCAAGGAGAGTGCCGGAAGCCAATGTAGTGCCTTGAGGAAGTACAGAAGCATTACCAGCGAAAGCACGAGGCTCAAGCTTTGTCTTCTTCAGAGTCAATTTGTTTCCTTTGACAACTCCTTCGCCCATGATGACTGCATCGGCGACAAAACTCTCTTCGCCAATCTCGAGAAGATCAAATGATATGTTACGAGCGGTGGAAACCTCAGCACGCTTGCCAATCTTCGTGCCTAGAGCTCTGAGGAACGGAACAATGTAGAGCGTAGCAAAGACAGGATGAAGCACATCCAAAGCGAGATCCATCAGTCTCTCGATGAACCACTTGCGAAGGTAGAAGACGCTGTAAGTGCTGTACGTACCTTCCTTCAGACGTCCGAGGAAGATGTGACGATAGAGTAGCAGCTGCAAGAAGACCAGAATCTGGTATGCGAGAGCAATCGGTACTGAGAAAATTGCGGTCTGTTGCCATCCGCTGATTGATCGAATGTTAAGAACATCGAAGAGCATCAGTCCAGGAATCTGGGGCACAAAGTATAGGAGAGGCAGCACCAGGAATGCGATGAAAGCATTGCCAAGTAGCATGGTGGTCGCGCGAGCCTTCGAAGGTCTGGTGTCTTGTGGTCGAGGAGAGTCTTCGGCTTTCTTGACTTTTTCCAGGCGTGCGGGTGATCCGTGGAAACGTTGGAAACTGGGTACGATCATGCCTGAGGGCACCAGTGAAAGCGATGCAACTTCTGCTTCCTCGCCAACAAAGGCACCACCTTCGATGACACAACGTGACCCGATAGATGCACCATTCTCGATAACGACTCTCTGAAGCACTAGTCGCCCTCTTTCAATCACACAGGCACCGAGCACAACATCACCTCCAATAACGACATCATCTCCGATCTCAATGAGGTCGGCGCATGGACCGATCTGAAGTGCACCAAGATGGCAGAACTTTCCGACTTTTGCACCACAAGCTCGCAGGAAGAGAGGATATAGTCCAGAGTCAGCCATTAGCTTCGGGTTTGCCAGTGAAGTCAAGCGGTCTGCGAACCACCAGCGGAAGTAGTAGAATCCGTACAGTGGGTATTCACCAGGTTGCACTTTTCCAAGGACCAACCATTTACCAGCGATGGCTACAATGCTCAGAGCGGGTGGAATAACCACGAAGACGGCGTATGCTGTGAGAATAGCGAAACCAATGCGACCAGCGACGGCGTGGAAGTCGAATAGCAGATAAGGAACCAGGATTTCGATGGATTGCAAGAAGAAGATGAACAAAAGAGGTAAGAGCTGGGCAATACCGCAGAGCACAAATTTTGTCTGGGATACAGGCATGAACTCACCAGTCCATGAGCCAGTTCCTTCAATCTCACTGTCCAACGAGTTGACCTCTTGGAGATCGAGTCGAAGGTCCTTTGCCTTTTCGGAAATCTCAAAGCGAGATGAAATACTGGCTGGTGTGCGCAGTTCGTAAATATCAGCGAGACCAATGGATGCGAAAGGCCGAGATTCAACGTTGTCAAGCTTCGCCTGTCGTAGTCGGGAGATCAAGATTGCTGCGATCAGTGAATGTCCTCCAAGATCGGTGAAGATGTCACTATCAGGTTGCACGCGGGTTCCAGGGAACAACGGCGACAGTGTCGCTAGCATCAGACCCAGAACACCTTCCATCTCAAAGAAGGAAGGCACGGATGAGATATCGGTATCTCCATCGCTTGATCTCGCGGCCGCTCGCTCGGCATGAATACGCGTCGAAACATCCTGTAGCGCTTTCGCGTTGATCTTGCCGCTGGGAAGTCGAGGCATCTCATTTGCTTCGATGAAAAATACTTCCTCTGGACGCATATAGGCGGGCAAGCTTTCGAACGCGATTTGGCGGATGGTAGTAATATCTTGAGAAGCGCCATCCTTGAAAACCACAAATGCTTCTAGACGAGCAGCATCTGAGCCAGCATTGGCCAAGATAACTGCAGCGGCTTGCACGTCCGGTACATCATAGAGTCGCGACTCGATCTCACCGAGTTCGATTCGAAATCCGCGATGTTTGACTTGTGTGTCGATGCGGCCAAGGAAGATGATCTTGCGGTCTGCTTGCAATCTTACACGATCACCAGTGCGGTACAACTTTTCGTTGTGACTGAATCTCAGGGGGTGATCAAGGAACTTCTGCGACGTCAAATCGGGACGTCCAACATAACCCAATCCAACACAAGGACCTCCAATAGCAAGCTCTCCTTCGACACCCTCACGCCACTCAAGTGGGTCAAGGGCAGTGGACGAATCATCGTCGGAGATGGGAAGTAGACAGACGTGGTATCCGGGTAGAGGCTTGCCAATGGTGACAGGTACATCGGGTTGCAGCTCATCCCAAGTGGCAGTGACAGTGGTTTCGGTGGGTCCGTAGGTATTGATGATGCGAAGGCCAGGCCTGGCAAGACTTTTGACCAGAGCAGGTGGGCAGGCTTCGCCACCGAGATTGATCAGACGGATCGAAGGAGGAAGAAGAGAATTGCCATCGTCCGATCTCGCAATGTTCATGATGCCGATTAGTGTTGGGACTGCGTTGACGACGGTGACACCACGCTTTGCCCAGACTGCTGGCAAGGCCGGTACATCTCTGCACTCTGACCGAGTCCCTATTGCAAGGTGACCTCCTCCAGCGATAGTTATCCACATCTCTTCAACAAACATGTCGAAAGCCGGACTGAAACCATTCCAGACAATGTCATGAGAACTTGTTTCTAGAACTTCTCGCTCACTGAGAGAGAACATGAGAGCAGCTGAGTGTGGAATAGCGATACCTTTGGGCATTCCAGTGGTGCCCGAGGTGTAGATGAGGTAGGCAGCATCTCGCGGTCGAGGGCCGGAGACTGGAGCAAGTGTGGTAGCATCAAGGCCCTGCGACACTCTGTGTTGTACCTCTAGTGTCAGTTGAGCAAGCGTACGGCATTGGAGCGCCGATCTGCCAGTGGTTGATGTCGATGATACGACTCGCTCTTGCACTTCTCGGACCTGGTCAGCATGAGCTGAATCACTAATGATCAAGGAGACAGAAGCATCGAGTATGCAGACAGCAGCACGTTCAGCAGGAACATCTGGGTCCAAAGGTAGCCATGTAGCGCCAGAGTATGTGGTAGCGAGGATAGCGAGGATGAGATCGAGGCCCTTTTCCAGCCAGATGGCCACTGTTGGTGCGGAGTCGTCTTGGGTATGTCGAGAGATGGCTGCGATGCGAGTGGCAAGCGACGATGCTCTGGCATCTGCTTCCGCGTATGTTATCGTTTGCAACCCGTTGTCGGTCTGAACAGAGTATGCGATGCTTTCGGGCTGAGTCCTTGCTTGGTGTTGGAATAGCTGTGGTAGTGTGGTCACCGACACTGGTGCGATCGGTTCTGTATCCAAAGGTGCGTCTCCTATCAGAATTCGGGGGTCCATGTTTTGTGTGTTGTCAGGGGTTTGTGGTATTAGGTAGGACATTGTCGAAGAAGTATCGATCTGAGTGCCGCTTCAAACCTCTGCACAACACGTCCTGCAGAGAAAAAAGACTAGACGAGTGACGTATTAACGAAATGCAAGATGGTCAATAACAAACAATTGATTCGTGAGGAAAAAGTCAAGGACATATGGAAACCCAAAGGTAACTGACACCATAGGAGGCGTGACTTCCGACATATCCTCAGCTATTCTCGGAGAGAGGCATTTACGAATAATAGACAACGTCCTTCCACGTGCACTGGTACAAGACAATTCGAGGTAGGAGTAGACCGGACCAGACCAGCCTTCCGTATACGCGTGGCCTATGGTCTGCGAGGAACGCTGGCCGCGCGGCGCTCATCTGTAAGCTGCCACGATATAGGCTTTGGGCGTCCGTATGCAGCGCCAACGTTGCTGAGGAATTCGGAGCATCGGCAAAGGTTAAGTACAACAAGATGCAGCCGCAGGGCGAACACTGTAATCATCCTGCGCATGTTTCATCCAGATATGAGCATCTCGGTGCGTCTACAGGTATTTGCATTGTCGGTTGGTGTTTATGAGATGAGCTGAGGTTGGATCAGGCTGCGGAAATAAGTGACTCAAAAACACAAACATCGCCAAGTCCGGAAACAAGCACTCCCCTCCGCATCCGAGAAAGGCTTGTGTGTTATTACAGAAGTCCGTGTCACCAAGGAGTAAACATGATTGCGTGTCAAGGTTTCATATTCTCTCCTTACATGCAATTAGTATTACATAAATGATTGGAAGGTCGCTCAGTAAGCCCGTAGGCTTTCGGGTGTCAACATTCGATACATTTTCGCACGAGAAACTTATGATTTTCTGGAACGATCGAGAATTTGTAACGGTGCAAGCCGAACCACAACCTGAGACATCACGCGAGGATGACCGATGAGATTTATACCGATGGAGTGGTAGGTAGCTTATTCTCCGCTCAAATCTAACCACCGCGAGCCTTACCATACACATCCTTGCTAGCCATGTCTTTACAAATAGGATGGTAGAACTCCTTGTACTTCTCGAAGGTTTCTTGAGCCAGCTTCTCATCACACTCCCTCAAGTTCCTGTAAAGTGGGCGCACAAACTTCATGCGACCGACGGTACCAAGCAATTCGGTCGTAGGGATATACACACTTTCGCATCTTGCCTTGAGACCAACGATCATGTATCTGCTGACAACTTCCACATTTTTCGATGCGGCGTAAGAGTAGACTTCACCCATCTTCTCGACGAGAGCGGGTGAGAGAGGGGCCTTCCAGGTCTGGATTTTTTCGAGGAAGACAACAGATTGATTGGCTGACCAAGACGAGATGTCCGAAGCTGAAGGCTTGAAGTCCGAGCTTCCGCCATTGAGTGACTCCCACTTGTTGGCCAGATCGTAGCAGACATCTACCATGCTGGTGTCGAAATCGGGTTTGGGAGGGTAGCCGGGCTTGTAGAACCAAGTATCCCAATCAACAGATTTCAACTTGTCAGCTGCTTTCTCATCTTTGGCAAAGAAGTCAAGAAGGGTGGCTTTGAACTCGTAGGAGTCGAGAGACTTCTGAGCGAAAGTGGTGAAGTAGTGGGGAATGAATTTGTCCCACGTTTCCCGGCCGATCAGCTTTTCAAGGTAGTACAAGAAGGTAAAACCCTTCTCATATGGAATGCTAGAAAATGCATCATCGGGATCCTTGCCCTTCAGGTCAGGGATCAATTTGGTGTATTCGTGCTCGGCTCCGTAGCCCTCAATGCTGTCTGACAAGGCCTTCCAACCGATGATGGCACTGAAGTCTCTATGAGCTTCGCCATGAAGAGCGGCGCCTATCCTTCGTTCTAGATATACTGTCCAGCCCTCGTTGAGCCAGAAATGTTCCCATGAACAGTTAGTTACTAAGTTGCCTGACCACGAATGGGCAAGTTCGTGAGCAATAACATCGACGTTCTCACGGTCGCCAGAGATGAGAGTAGGTGTTGCAAACGTGAATATAGGGTTCTCCATGCCACCGTAAGGAAAGCTAGGAGGTAGGACAAGTACATTGTACTGGGTCCAAGCATAAGGGAAGACAATTTTCTCAGCAGCCTGGATGAATTTTTCGGTAGGCTCAAATTCCCACTGAGAAGCTACGAGCTCCTCAGGGCCAGTGTGAACACAACTGCGAGGACCGATAGCAGCAGACGCAATATCTCCACTGGCGAGAGCGAAGAGATACGAGGTCATGGGGATTTTTTGCTCGAAAGTGTAGAGAAGAGTTCCAGGAGCATCACCCTCGCCGGGACGGAAATCCTTGTTTCCAGTGGGCAGACCACTGGCGAGGACGGGTAGAGGAGAGCGGATGTTGAATGTGAAGGTCGACTTGACATCAGGGGTATCCTGGCAAGGCAAGAGCGAACGGGCGTGGATAGCCTGACATTGGGAGAACATGTATGGATGCTTCTTGTTGGAAGTTTGCTCGGGTGTCATCCATTGAACAGCAGTACACTTATCAGTTGTAGCTATGGTGATTTCGATCTCGGCATCTCCTGAGTGGTCATTCGGGACTTCGATAGTGAGAGGACTTCCATAAGGCTCGACTCTGTCTCCAAGGTCCCACTTGGCCTTCTGACCAGCAAACTTGACCTCCTGAATGTCGAGGAAGCTGGTATCAAGAATAACCTTTTCACTTCCTTGACCCTTTGCGAGCCTCTCCATCTCCAATCTGATGGTACCAACACATCTGTTATTGGAAAACTCCAGCTCCAAGTCTGCAGTGATATGCTTGGTTCTCCAGACATTGTAGTTGCTCAGAGTGTTAGGGTCTCTGTGTCGGTGAATCGAGGTGTCCACATCATCCGCGATAGGACGGCTCAGCATTGCTGCGGGGGATTTGTGCATTGTGGCGAAGTTCTTCGAGCTTAAGAGTCCAGGAGTTGGTGGTTTAGCAAAGACTTTGAACAAGGAAGAAAAGGTCTTGTTCATCTGTCTTTTCGATAGATGTTTTTTGGGAGCGGCGGCCTGAATTGAAGAAAGTCGCGTGTTCTTCTCAAAATGGCAGGTCGGAAACGGCCGAGGCTTTTTTGGGAGGAGCTCACAAAATCTGGAGAGAGCTCTGGTTCTCATGAGTCACGTGTGGGGCTCGCTCGTATAGAAACGAGATTGCACTGAGCACGAGCTCTTTCACTATCCTATCTCTTCCTATAGAGGGTACCGACCTTCAGGACGTCTCCTAGTGAGTTATGGAGGTCGTGTAGTATACTTGAGTCTAGAGAATAGACGTTGCACCCGGACCTGCCAGGTATGTTAGACTACAGACCAGAAGAGCCTAGAGCTTCCTCTGATGCTGAACTAGGTGTTGTGCCCGTCCCACGTGCATGGTATTTCCCGAAACTCAGCAAGGTTTATAGAGGGGACTTAACTTAAGATATTGATATAAGTGCGATAATAGTCATACAGACACCATGCATTAAAAACCGTATAAGCTTAGCACTCTTTACCGAAGGAGAGAGGACATTATGACTGTAATAGACAAATACGACATAACCATAAGAGAGCCAGGTCTTGTGGAGCTATGTGAGAGTGTCAAAAATGTGATGCGAAAAAGAGTGCTCCCTCCTACGCTAAGGCAGCACCTTTAGCTGTAGGAATGCGTGATACTTTCCAAAACAAAGTGACTTCCAGGGAGAGATGTTAGTCTAAAGTATTTCAATGGCTACCCTTGTAGATGTTCAAACACTATGCATTCGAACATCATACGAATTCACCGCTTACTGCCGTACGGGAGAGAACGTTGTCACTCTAGTTCGGGGACATTGGGCTCATCCAGCGTCGAGCGCAAAGTGGACTTGTCAGAAATTTGGCTGTTGACCCCTTGAGAATGTTCTATTCGTCGTCCGAATCCTTGTGTAAGGCAATGTTACGTTATTGTGGATGTTTGTTGTTGCGAGTAAGAAAGAACATGTGAAAGGCGTTGGGAAGGCAGTGATAGGTTGGCTCTGTCAATTAAGCTAACGAAGATTGTCGAAAAGCACGACAACTTGGCAGGCAGGCAATGTGCATTAAAATGTTGGTTGTTGAGCAGATGAATGGAAATGTTCAGATCTTCTATAGGTGATCGATATCTGTTCAAGCAGTCTTGCCTACAGAAATGTTTTCAACGTGTTGAGCACTTTGGTAGTTTTTCCTCTCGTGCTCCATGATGGCGTCAACCTTCTTTGCACTTGCACTCTGCTCGTCGAACTTGTAGCTCAGCCACTCCTTGGCCAATCTTCTTGCAACTTCAACACCGACCACTCTCTCGCCCATACATAGTACTTGAGCGTTGTTGCTCAATACTGCTCTCTCAACCGAGAAACTGTCATGAGCAGTAACGGCGCGAATGCCAGGGACCTTGTTTGCTGAGATGGCGACACCGAGACCGGTTCCACAGATCAAGAGGGCACGGTCGGCCTTGCCTTCGGCTACGAGCTTTGAAGCATCGACAGCAGGGTGTGGGTAGGCAGTCTTATCGTCGCTGCTGTTGACACCGACATCGATGACCTTCTCGACACGAGGGTCGTTCTCGAAGTCTGCCTTGATTTTGTTCTTGTAGCCGCAGCCGGCATCGTCACAGCCAATAGCGATAGTGAGAGGTTTGTTGGACATGATTTCTTCTTTCTGGTTTTGAGAGGGGTAGGGATCACAGCTGGCTGGTATCGTAGCCGACGGTAGCTGGACAATGAGATGGGTCGAGGTCAAGGGTAGTGGAGTCTCCTTGGTTGGTCTTTTGTTCGGCTCCGTTCGTCTCGACGGTATAAGGATTTGTGGTGATGGTAGTTGTGTGAGAAGTCTCGTGAGGTGTCTCGTGAGTGATGGTCTTGGTCTTGCCGGTCTTGTTGTCGTGTATCTCTTCGTGAAGGACTTCAGCGGTAGTGGTAAAGGAGGACGAGATTTGGATGTTCTTTTTGGGGGAAGTCGAGGATGACATCCTGAGAGCGGCAGGAACAGCGCCTGTATTTGAATGGCAGCACCAGCAAGCACGTTCTCGGTGCCATTGGTTGGCGGCGGTTGGCTGAGCTCTCGGAGGAGGCCCG
>SWBH01000406.1:0-12442 GCA_024195465.1 Aureobasidium sp. EXF-8845 | reverse complement strand
ATTATAGCCGAGCAATGTCCCATTAGGGTCTCACCCTGACATTGAGAGCGTGTATTTGGAGACATTGTGAGCGTTTTTAGCGGTCGATGGCAGCTGTAGACAAGTTTACAAAAGAAACCGAGATTGATCTCTACTCAACTTCCTGACGCAACGATCATGTCCATGGCTCGGACGTGCAACGTTCCGTGTTGAATCATCACGCCGGGCTTGTAAGGGCCATTGATGGTCAGGGAAGCTATGTGTACCTGTGGCAGGCGAGTGTGTTGAATAAAGCTGTTTGGCTGCTAGATACTTGATGCAGGTTTTCTAGCGGTGTGAAGTGGTTGCAGCCTTGTAGACGCCAACTAATATAGAACTGCATATGTTCGATGCAAGTCATGACTGGATTCGAAGCACGGAGCCGCTGTTCAGCGCACCTGCCTTGGCTTCGGCTCGTGAGGGCTCCTTCATGAACGGGAATAAACACAACGAGCCAGCTCAGACTTCATGATGCTTACTGTTCACATCGATGATGACTTCAGGGACGAATGATAGATCTGTCAGATGTTGAAAGCATTATGGAAAAGGTGTTGTCATCTCGTAGGGCAAAAGAATGGTCTGTCTGCCTTCAACCTATGCTCAGCGATCTCCTCTCCGTTGATTCGACCCGTTCCGACTAGGCTTGATCAAGGTAAAAAGAGAGCTGCCAGTATGATAGTAAAGCTTGCGATCGAACCGGTCTCCTGTTCATGCGGGACATCTACATTGACCCTTGAAGAAACATGACGGAAAAAGTGCTGTCTTGAAGCTGCCAAGGCTGAGCTTTTCGTCTACGCGGTCAAAGCCGTGGAGCAGCAGCTGCATCAGCAATCAGCACAGCGCAATTTGAACCACCAGCGTCAGTCGAGACTTGTCGCTGGAATCGATCGACTTGAATTTTCTCAACGTCCATTAGCTACCTAGTGCGCGTCGTCGTTGGTGTCTCGCCTTTGCTGCTTTCGCTTATTGTATCTCGGCACCATCTTCCGCAGCAAAACCACCATCGAAATCTGCTCCAAGAACACACTGTCAGCACTACACCCGGGACCTGTTCACGTCGATTCAAGCCTAAGACGCCAACTCAGCTCCGGAAAGATGGCAACAACAGCAGATGTACCCCTTCTGATCATTTCGGACAACGCTAGATCTGAACGACGCATCTCGCCTTCTTGGACCATAGCTCAATTGAAAGGACGCTTGGAACCCATCACGGGCGTCCCAGCCTCCTCGCAGATATTGACTCTGAAGGTCGCTTCTTGGCCCGACCAAAATCTGCAGACAGTCAATCAAGAGAACACTCAACTGAGCGCATTCACTCTGCAAAGTTATGCAGAACTCCACGTAAGTCTCTATCTCAATCTTCTACCACAGTATCAAAAAAACTCTACGTGACATATGTATGGCATCCTCTCGTCTGGGCGCTCGCCCGTGCACCCTCACAGCCCGGTGGTCCCGTCGCTCTTAGTCTTGCGCCAGCATTTCAGGACCCTCTAGCAGATCAAGCACTCGCTGGTCAGGAGTAATGAGCTAGACAATCACGCCTTTATGCGCTCTGCACCAAAGACAGTCTGGGCCCGCCTGTTGGTATGATAATGCAATACTGAATTAGTTCAACGGGGTTGGGCGACTGCTGCTACGCATCTGGTCTCAATCTGCAAGTCTTCTCCGCATGTTGCTTCATTGGTCGTGATGATCAAAAGTGGACCGAGTATGATGGAGAAGAGGATCGAGAGGAGCATGCACCAACACTGACCAGCAATAACGTCGATCTTGACTGATGATTTGTTAAGGTAGTAGACACTCGTCCAGCAGGACTGCGTGCCAACTACACAGATGTATCGGCCGTCGAAAAATACGAGATGCCTCCAGACGAGTACGAGAGCCGGACTGACAGCGTACTACACTGGAAGAAGACGCATCAACTGGGTCGCTTCGACCCCGACGCTCCGAGCATAGAGCAGCAGAAGGTTGCTGGTGTCGAAAGGGAGATTGAAGAGCGAGGTATGTCATCTACTTGGGTCTGATATGTTTCTCTCATACACAAATTTGCTCACCGCCAATCTTAGGAATCAAGGTTGATGCACGTTGCCGCCTCTTGGCTGCAAGTCAAAGCGAAAGCTCACTTGAACGTCGCGGAACTGTCAAGTTCGTGGGACCTGTTCCCGAGATCCCTGGAGTTGGAGCTTGGGTTGGTATTGCACTGGATGAACCTACTGGCAAGAACGATGGCACCGTGAAGGGTACCCGCTACTTCGAATGCGGTGCCAATTGCGGTGTCGTCGTGCGCCCTGCGAGAGTCGAGGTTGGCGATTTTGACGTCATTGACGAGTTCGGCAGCGACGAAGAGTTCTAAGTCCCGAACCCCAGGCAGTCAGAGATCAAGATTGAGAGTCACTGATCGCCAGAAGAAGCCGTGTAGAGACCTCGTACCTGATTCAGATGGTGACTCCACAATCAATGAGAATCAGGACGGCAGTTCACGAGGACTGAGTTCGGATACCCTTGATCATCCGCCCGATCATCTTATCAGCGCCTCCAACTTACACAAGATATCGGACATGTGCGACTAGCTGCGATCATCGTCTGACTCAGGCAGAGATAGTACGAGTTGTCCCTGGATCATAAAGTTTCGGAAGTCAAAGCATATATCAGAATTCTTCACAGGGAGTGATGTTGCACATTGATCTCTAGGGCGCGGATAGGAAGATGTTCCAAGGTCTGAGGCCTGGCCTGACATTCAGATGAACCACATTGTGTGGGTTATGGTCAGGCATGAGCAAGTGCAGACGAAGATAGAAACTTTCAGTGACGCGGGTGTTTCATCTTCCTGATCACTCGTCAAGTTCCGGTAGACGCTGTTATGTTGAATCAGGAACTGTGGCTCTCAACAAGAGAGTCGAGTTCCAAATACATACTCACCCGCGCCCGCACGTGGAAATCGCGTGGGAGCCCTGGATTAATGGCGGTGGGCTGAAACAAAGGCGTGGGCGTTCTCAGTGCGAGAGATCACACAAAAAGAACAGGTCCTCGGAGCAGAAATGCATGCCGCTGTCATCATAGAAACCTGGAAGACATCAACGAGCAAAATCTAGTTCGTGCGTTGCGAGTCACGGCAAGCGTGGTTGGTGTAAGTTTGCGCCTCATGTCGGGCTACACGTGGCTGTTGGGAATCTTTGTTTGCAACACATCTTGACTCGTCCCAAATATTGAATCCAATCGCTGTCTGTGGAAAGTAGTCGATTTGGGTTCAGCGACTCATGTTTGGTCTCGATTTGCTGACATCTCCTGTTGTATACATCCCTCAAAGGACCGACCGGTTCCTGGTCATCGTCTTCTCTCCGAGGGACCTGCTTTGGTGTAGAAATCATCGAGTGGGGCATCTAAGCGAAACCGAAGCTCAAGCAGCAACAGACGCCCTACCCGCCTGCGGCCGACCGATGTCAAACTGCTGGGCTAAGGGGTTCAATTCGCCAAAATCGTTCTTGCAATTTCACGGCGTTGACTAACAGAATGTTTTCGCCAAGCCCAAAGCTTCCCGGCAGTACGAAGCAGCTCCTGCACAATTTGGCTAACGATGTCGCATACATGATACAGCGTCTGTTCAGAGTTTGCGAGTCAAAGTCTACTATCTCTGACACGACTCCATGAACTCAGGTGTATCTAACTTTCCAAAGTAAGTTTAGGCTTTCACCAACCCTCTACCTCTCAGACCTTCCGTTCATCTGCACCAGATTCTTTTACGTTTCTCTGTGCCTCGAGCCGCTGGACAACTCAAATACTTCTACAGATGGTTCGTCCTTGCGGCGATGGTGCCGTAACCCATAGATGCTTAGCGCGCCGGCTTCATCTTCAACAGCCCTACACACACGTGGGAGCCACCCAGGCTAACCTTAAAGTGGAAAACATAGAGATATCGGTCGACTCGATCACGATGTCACCCAGATTTTGGCGCCATGTTGGAGCCCGCGGTAGGTACAGCCTCGGGGTGGTGTGATATCTGGTGTCTACGTACGCCGTACCCTGCGGCTGATGTAGCAACAAAGTTCAGTTTTACAACAATGCCAAGGCACCCCGCTGCCCCAACAGGATCTAAGACCGTCGTATCGAGGTACGAACGGCCGGAGTCACTCGCCGCTTCTATCCTCTGCTTGGTCCCAATTGTTCATGAATCATCGCGAATACCTGAACTCACAACGCCACAAGCCGGAAATTTGTTGGACGTGCTTCTTGAGATCATACGCTCCAGACTCTGAACGGTGGCTATCTTAGCTGGTTAGAGTATGACAATTATAGGTCCGGATCTAGCACCGAAATGTACACAGGCACCATCAGCTCCAACCCTCGAACGGCGTATTCACACCACGGATCGATAGTCTTACTTCGAATGCAACATCACGCGACGAGTCTTGTCTGAATGTGTTCCACACACTATCGAAGTACCAGTCTGTTTTCTCATAGCATACACCGAGATGGCCGACACTCTTCGACGGGATCTAAGCCTATCACTCTAGTGCTTCACAACGCAACCGTTCGGGAAGTGGAAAATAGTGACCATTTCCTTGGAACTGTCTGGCTGCTTATGGCTTCACGGAGTTCTGTCCGGATACCCCTATGTAATCGTTTGACTACGTATCTTATTGGCGTACCTCTGATGACCACAACGGCGACCAGTTGCCTATCTCATTGACGATGCCGGTCATTCCACCACGAGTTCAACCTGAATCGGCGCTCGGAGCGGTCGACACCGAACGAGATCGGACCTTCCAGAGCGTCCTCGATGCGATCTTACACCGCAAACTCCTGGGGCAAGCTCGTTGCCCTGCACCAAGGTAGGTCCCTTTGTAAAGTACTCAAATCACTTCCGACAGCTAGCGTTTGGAGTCCAGTTTTCTGCATAGCAAAAGTGCTCGGCTGACGACGACGCACCCAAGGTCGTTGTGAGCACCGTCCAAAACCCACACTGACCATGAGATGCGGTAGCAGTCTGTACTAGGGTCGCTTGATTCAGTCAGGTGTACCTGCAGAGAGCTCCACCTCGTTTCTAATCAAGAATCCAGACGTGTTCCTCATGCAAGTGTTATCTGTATTCCGACGGTATGGTCAGCTCAGCGCGCAATAAGACGGTGATAGCTTCTCTCGGGACGAGAAGGGTCATCTCCACACTATCCCAACCGAACCAAAAACAACATCTTGGATGGTTTCTGGGAATCCTGAAGGAGCACACTTGCATTCAGCTCATCTGCTAGTCAACCCAGTTTCGACTGCAGCTGACCATTTGATCATCATCCACACGTCGTGGCAGTGATGCCAATGACCATTCAAACAGTAAGTGGGCTGCTACAAACACTCGCTTCTAGCAGAGAACCTGTCCGTGGTCAATGATCAATCCAGTCGTCAATTGTCTGGACTTCCTTCCTTCGGGGAGCCGCAGTACAGACCGACGGTGCCGCAAGCATCGCCGTCGGCGCGTCTGTCATCACCGATGTGAACAATGGTCTGGTAAGAGGTCTATCGCAAGTGCCCATCGATCGTTCACACGAAGAACTGTTGTGAACTGCCAAAATCCTGACCGGTCAATCACGTCCATCGCAAAACGTTAACGCAGGACACTGAACCGTCGTCTTACACGGCAAAGCTGGATTTATGCGGGGCTCCATCCTGAATCTCGATGCCCAGTCGACAAGGCGTTCTTGCCCAAGGGCCTCGCGATCCTTCCCTAACTTCTCTCAAGAATCTTACTTTGCCCCGAATCTCTCCATCGCGTATTATGCCTTACTGTTTGGATGTCATCTACGTAATACAGATGCATCATTCTGTTTTCATTCAAGCAGTTGGGGCTATCATGCAACGTAAAGAGTTTACGGAAGTGTAGTCGTGTTTGGGTTAAATTTCGGCCTCGAGCCCTAGAGATCATCAGTTCGCGCGAACCGCTCGTTCGCACATTTGAACCAATGAATAATCATCGCCATACCAAGCCCGTTCAGCCTCATCACGCGGCGACGGAACCGTCGATTGCCAACAAATTTGCTGGTCCACCCAAGTTTGGTGGTCTCGGGAGACGATCTCGCCCCGGCAAGCACACGTCGATCCTTCTCGTCGAAAATTCGGAAACTGGGGACACAAACCAAACTTGACTCGTAAACTTCTGCTCTCATTTCTTGTTCTGAGTCGCTTTTGCTTGGGATCGTCGTGCTCTCCAGCCTCCAGGTCATCCAAAAAGCATGCCTAGGAAGATCAGCGCAAGTCACACTTTCCCGTCTAAGCCGTGGAAGTTAGCTAACCACGGAACATCACCGAAAGGGTTGTGTCATTTGCCCTCGATCAAAAGATTAACTTTGTGCTGCTTGTTTTGCTGCCCTACGTCGTCTAGAATCACCACACCGTGGACCGACGGGACGAATGTGTACTTTCCGAAAGTCTTATTGCGGAGGAAAGTTCTTAGAGAAGCATGTTCACGAGTTTCTGCGGAGAATCGCCGAACTAGCGTTTGACATGGAGTAAACTCTCGTGGCGGCAAACGCGCAAGGGGACTGACACTGGGTTTTCGATGTCATGATGTTCACTGCCGTATGACGCCTGACTCGGCCCTCCGAGGATGAGATCAGCCACATCTGATACGAAACACACTTCCGCCCACAAACACACTTTAGCTCACTGACACGCTTCTGCTCACAAACACACTTCCATTCACAAAACCTACAGCATAAACTTGCCAATCAGCAACGAGGGAACGACCTCTGCGCGACTCCATCGACCCACCACATTAGAGTTATAGGTCTGGGAAGTATCTGGATCCTACGGCTTGACACGACATTCTCAAGGTTTGAAGGGTGCACACAGCACCTTGCTGTTCACTATCACGACGGGAAGGCGGAAGGAGAGAAGTGCGCTGTATGCTTTTTCCAGTCGACTCGCGGATTCGATGTCCAGAATCTCGCTCCGGGAGCGTGCTCATTTGTGTACACCGAAAGAGGAATATCCATACGCAAAGCAACATGCGTGGAGAGATTTTTGAGATTGGCAATTCTACGGGCTACTCAAAAGGGTAGGTGCAATGCGCACCCAATGGTCTTACTGACAAGACACACGACTCTTCTACGTGACTGAGCATTGGAAATCCAACTCAATTCAAGGATAATCCGAAGTAAGTAATCCGTCCCAAGCGGATTTGCAAGGACCTCGGTGGGAACAAATCCGGATATGATACTTTTGAGCAGATCATAATCTGAGTTCTCTAACGACACCCTCCATCATCGACAGCGAGGTCCAGATACACCTTGTCGGTCGAGAGGGGTTAAACGCAAAATCGATGGTGTTTCTGAACAAGGGCACGAGTAACACTGTACCACCTCGAGTATCGGACTTTCTAGCTCGGGGAGGGTCCGAAGAACATTTTCGACCTTGATGAGTTTGTGTTCGGACTTGATACTTTCAGTCAGCCTGCGGTCTTGTTCTATGCTCTGGTCAGATTCAAGTCCGAATGCTTTTGCAAGTTGCAGGGCCAGGTAAGGCCATTGAGGTGCTCTGACAGTATGCTACCATCTACCGCTGTCTCCGGTTCCCACATGTGCTCTGGGCATCTATCATCTCCGTCCAGTGCAACTTCCAGAAAGTCTACGAGACACCAAAGTATAATCTCAATCACCAAATCCAAGGACCGCCTGCACCTCACTGAGCAGACAGAGCTAGCATGACCCTGGGTCGTTCTCCATACACACTAAATGTCCCAGTATCCATCAGCCTTCCAAATCCGAAACGAGGCATGCAACAGTCGTTCCTACCAATAGCCATCTCCGACTGGGAAGCTGCCACGGTCGTTCTTGCCAGTACCGATCCCTGACTAGGACATGCAATGGTCGTCCTCACCAATTCTTTCAAACCACATCTCAAAGCAGCCCAAAGCAGTTCGTCCTCTAAACAGCACCCGAATCATTATAAGACAACCAGACCCACTACGTGAACTTCCTCTATTCTTACGCGAAGAAAGAACTCCCATCACTCTTAGAACAAAGGTATGTAACATTCTCATCAACGTATCGAGCATCTCTCTCGACAAAAGCGGTGAAAATTTCACGACCACGAGCAGGATCACAGGAACTTAGTTCTTGCGTGGATATCCTCCTGTCAACCTCGAGAAAGTCGAACAACAGTATATATCGCTCTCGATTTTCCGGTTATCTCTACCAGATCAAGAGAGTATACCTGCTTGTGTGCTTTCGTGTTCCTCCCAACTGCCTTACAACCATTTGAGGTTTCTGTATCGAACCTCTGTCATTCTCATCGACGGAGTAGTGCGTCCTTTTATTCTTAGATACAATCATGTATGTCATCAAGCAAGATGACATGAGCTTTCCTCACATCCACCAAAACATTCTACAAGAGACAGAGATAGAAAGGAGATGTTAGGCATTCTTGACTTTGATCTCGATATTCATCTTGATTTAACCTAGCTGTCCTCTATCCTCCATTTGCAATCCCCTATATCCACCACATACTATATCACACGAATACAACAACCATCACAAGTACAACAACCATATCAACCGGTCCTTTCTATCATCACCTCCACTGTATCTACCATGTCCAAAAAGTCACTTCACAAACACCTCAATCCATCCGTGGGTCTCGTTGCATGTACAACCACAGATACATACTTTATAACTAAAAGAGCTTGCGAAGATGTGTACTGTCACCAAACCAGAGTACTTCAAGACTTTCTCCAGACCATAGATTTGTTTATAAGCAGTTGTAGTATCAGAGGGTGAGGATACGTGCAGACGATACATGTAGACGAGACAAGAATCAAAGGCCAATATGGTAAGAGTCCAGGAACAGCAAAAAGTCTCTGCGTCAAAGACCAAGCAACCAAAGAAATGGCACAAAAGTGTCCATTCTAAGAAGACGCAACGGCTGCAAAGAAAGAGGTATTGGAAGAAGAGTTTCTCATGACGATTTCGTAAAGACCAAAATTTCGTGGAGATCGATAATAAGGAGAAAAGAAAGAAAGGAGTAGAGCCTGCCTTTTCAAGAAAGAAGAATGCAAGAGAGGCAAAGAATGAAAAACGCATCAAAAACCCGCTGATACAACCAGCACCAACCACCAACTTCCAAAAACCCAAACCCATAAACTTATACGAAGAAGAGAAGTATTCCCTCTTGATGTAAAAGCGCAAAAACCTCCCCAAAAACGCCCCAAAAACCAGCAGCAAACGAGGAAAAGCATGCCCGGATTCATCCAATATACCAAGGGAAGAGGGAGGCAGGCAGAAAAACCTCAAGATTGTGTTTCTCTCTCCCTCTCCCCATCACCAAATCCATCACCCAAAGTCTGCATCTCACACCCTTGAGCAAAAAAGATTTTGGCCGGGTGAGTCGAACTCTCATTCATAATGGCGTAGTTGTTTCCTGTTTCGATCGCATAACAAAGTCAGCTTTTGCTATTCCTTCAATACAACATAAAACAATGAAACACATGGATGGTGAGTGATGATGATCAGCGGTCAGGAGGATGGTAACACAACAGCAGCAGGAACCCCTCGAGTCAACGACTGTGACACAAGACGTTTGCAACAACAAGCCACAGCTCGTGGAACAGCGATCTTCAATGGTATCCCAATACAACGGGTCGCATGGATATTGCTCTTCCCCAGGTTTCGCTCTGTTTGTAGTACAGGTTTTCCAGGGGTGGAAGAGTCTATTTTGACATCTGTCCGAGTGTTGCTGTAAAGGCAAGTATTCTCGAGTGTTACCTCGACACACAAGTCGGTGTGTGAGAGATCATCAGATGCATTGTTGCGGTGTAGACAACATCTCAGACCGCTGTTCCTTCGCAAGATGCAAAACAAGAAATGCAAAACAGGCAGAGTGGAAGGATGGAGATAAGAAAGAAACGGGAAGAAACTCACCCCTCGGTACCTGCCAGACACCACCTTTGGTCATACCAAACTGGACGTCCTCAATATCAACTGTAACTTTGCCTTCGTGTACGAAGAAGACCATCTGCATCTTGCGAGAATTCTTCATGCGCTTATAGCCATCTGGCGGAATCTCGACCATGCCGGATCCAAAGAATGGAAGGGTCATAACCTTCGCATAGCGGAACGACGAGCCGTGGACGTCTTGTGTTTTGATGGCTGTAGCAGCAAATGCAATATCTAGAATCTTGTTAGTGTGTATTGTAGAAGAAGCGCAAATGTGACATGCCTTCATTCACTCCTTCTGTTTCAGTACTGCCAGTGCCAGTCCTGGGATCCCAAGCTCGAACTGTGCTGTTGATAACACCCAGTTCCTGCTCCCAGGCTTCCGGCAATAAATCCTCGTCCTCCTCTTCATCTTCCTTGATGGGACCCAAGCGTGTACCCTTCTTTCGCGATGGAGCAGCGCGCTTTGGCTTCGGTTGCTCCACAGGGTCGGCACGAACGATGCCTTCAACCTCGCCATGGTTCCAGATATATGTTTCGTTGCACCAGTATTTCAGAGGCTTTATCGATGTACGGCCAGATCTTGTAGTTTTGGCACCTTCATCTTCAGCCGGAGTGCCGGCGCGCAAACTCACTATAGATTTGGGACCGGGTTTCTTGAGACCATCAGGACCGACAGACTCACTGTCTCTCGACGCCCTTGGACGTGGCTCGACGCTGGCAGATGGTTGTTTCTTTTTTCCTTTGGTTTTTGGAGCAGCCTTGGAACGACCACGCTTCTTAGCGGGTTCTGGCTGAGGCTCATGTTCGGATTCGTCTTGTACGTTGTCCTCGGGCGGAGGAATAAAGTCTTGGGCGTCATGTGAAGGTGAAGAATATCCGGCTTCTTGATCGTGATCATTTGCATCGTCCTCGTGAGGTTGGGCGTCTTTCCGTACTTCAAAGGGTCTCTTCTTCTTGGTCGAGAGAGGGGCGGAGGCTTCGACGATGGGTTCATCGGGAAGTTCTGTCGTTTCGGCAATGTCTTCTTCAGCGATATCTGCCATTGTGTGGTCATAGAAATGCGTCGCTTCTGTCTTGTCCACGACTGACTCATCTGCCACAGTTTGTTCCACGTCCGTCTCATCTGCCACCGTCTGATCGTATGTCGTATGGTCAAGAACCGTCTGATCGACCCAAGTGTATTCAATTCCCATCTCTTCTGGAGCCTCGGTCTGGTCCATGACTTCGGTCTGATTGTTCAACTCCGTTTGATCGGGAAATTCGGTCTGCTCTGGGAGTTCTGTTTGATCGAGTAACTCTGTCTGATCTGGCATTTCTGTCTGATCCACAGTAATGTATGTGTACTCGGCGTCAGTATGATCAGGCAATTCTGTTTGGTCCACGACTGTCTGATCAGGCAGTTCCGTTTGGTTCATGACTGTCTGGTCGACAGTTGTATAGTCTACCGCCGTCTGGTCTGCGGTTGTGTGATCTACCATAGTCTGGTCTGCAAGTGTATGATCGACGACTGTCTGGTCTTGGTGATTGTCGAGACTCGGCCTTTGACGCTTATTGGACTTCGGAACCGATTGCGATTGGAGTACGACTGGCGAAGAAGGATTTGAGAGTTTGCGCTTTTGCGATCTGGTGCTGCGCGCCGAGGAGAGGACATTGTCTGCAGGCGCGTCGTCCTGGAAGAGTTCATTGACGGCATCTTGGACTTGCTGGATGGAATTGTCGAGGTCGTCGTCGTCTTGCTGGTTGTGTTGAGGCCTGTCGGGGGATTGCTGCAGATCGAAGACGCTCTTACGCGACTTTCCAAATCGCGGCTTGAAGGGACTCGGGCTGGGAATGACATTCTGCTGGTGCTTGTTGGCAAAGTCGAGGCGCCTGCTCGTGCGGGTTGTCGATGGGACTTGTGGTGATGATTGAGTGTCTACTGGCTTGATGGCTGAGTGACGAATGGGCGAGCCCTGAATGTTTGAACGACGCGGAGTCTGAGCCTTGGGCGGTAGATGGGGAGTTTTGCGTAGATTGAGCGTTTCTGAGATTTCTGGAATGGAGCCTATGAGAGAGTAAGCGCACGGTTCAAGAGAAATTAGACAATGGACCGCCATGTACTGTCTTGCAGAACCATAGACGAAGATCCTAGCGCAGTGTCGTTACCATTTGCTGAGGGGCGCTGTGGTGAGCGCTGAGGTGATCGTAGAGGGGAGCGTTGGGGTGATGGCTGCTGTGGTGTAGGCTGAGGCGACGAGAAGATACCGCTGACGGGCTCAAAACCATGCTCATCGCGAAGACCTTTATCCTCGAGGACCAGACCAGTGCGACGACCTTTCTTGCCGGGCTCGAAGAAGTTGATGTTTTCCTTGAAGTTGTTGTGTCGTCGCGATTGCCGTTGCGGCGTCTGTGATGTGGTAGGTTGTGTAGACATGTCGTCGCAGATGGCTGTAGGTGAATGCGACAAATGCGCCGGACAGAATGACTTGGTGGAAAGATGGTCGCTGGGTGGATTGTCGCTT
>SWBH01000405.1:0-12447 GCA_024195465.1 Aureobasidium sp. EXF-8845 | reverse complement strand
CGACGCAAGGTAATGTAAGGTCATACACAGCAAAAGGAAAGACAAAAGAGATTCGCTACTGCCCGGCAAAGTACCCGACCACATCAGGGAGCTGCACGCGCCGCCCGGACACGAAACGTACAACCCAGAGCTGTGAGAAGGTAAAGCCAGGACACGTAACTGGGGAAAGTTGATGGTGCTGAGATGGATGGAGGTGATGAGCGAAGGTGGATGACAAGGCAAACGTCGAACGATGCGACGCGACAAATGCACAGACCACCTGACCACTTCCGTCGCGTCGACATCGACATCGACATGTCTTCGCGCTACCTCCAACCATCATTCACGATCCATATTCGAAGACTTTTGGTCCAAACACAATAGTATACGTGCATTACCTTGGAAAGATGTCGTATGCCATGAGACTGGCTTCCTGAGTAGCCAACTATCAATCTCTCGTCATAAGTCTTCCTCTCCTCCATCCACCTTGCTGGACCATTTCGCGTTGCTTCTTGAGATTTCATCTTGAACATTGCAAGCGAATGTGACACTCAATATCGTACTTCTCTCTATCATCCTGTAACGCGATGATGCAGGTCCCAGTAGCTCTCAGATCTGGGCCTGATATCGATTGGGTCTTTTCTGAGTCTTGTATCATTACATGGAAAGAAGACGACCTGTCGATGAATTCGGGTCATGGAACGCAACCAGCAACGATGTGGTTTGGTACTAAGCAGGCAAAACATATATGGGTCATCATGCTGCAGATGACCATCAGTGTTAAGATTTCTGATAGAGCTGTCGCTTTTGATTTCTTCACATTCGTTGATCCCCACTCCATTCTTTTTGAAAAGAATCCAGTTTCTAGTAAGCAACGTTCAGTTTCTGCCGTCTGCAAGAAGACTGACAAGGTAAAGTTATACCAGAGATACCCAGCCAGCTACTCGCAGCACATTTAGCAAAACACGATCAAGGATGGCTTACTGCTTCCATCCACCAAAACCAGCAGCAATCTTTTGGTCGTGTACTAATGCAAACGCAAAGGCCTAGCGACAAGCCATGGGAAGGCATGCCCTTGCGTCGTCTCAGAGAGTTAAAGTCACTCTCTGATGCCCTTGAGTTCAGCATTTATCTCACCAACAAGAGGAACGCCCGCAAGTTCATCAACAGGCTCCAGAATGAGCTGCCCAAGATCCTCGCCCCAATACATATTGACCTAACTACGCTATATGAAGGCCGAGGTGGTACGTGGGATGCCTGGGAGCTTTACCAAGATCAATCGGTCTCAGTGTCAAAACCTTCAAAGAGTACAGATGTTCCGACCGCCATCGTAGCTCCGCCCCATATACTCCTGAGATCGCACGTAACAACTCCGCCAATCTATAGCAGAACTGATCCGAACGCGACCTATACCCATGGGAGTCCCTTGACTCCCCCCGCAGCCAAGCGCCCCTTGAATAATCAGGAGGAGGGGACGGCGTCTAAGAAGTTCAGAGATGACAAAGCATCGCAATGGGCATGGCACAACACCGACTACCCCTTGGGCTCACCCACCGAGGAGAACACTCCCAGCTCGAAAAGCGAACAGCTATCTCAGCAGTCTACAGGAGCCAGACACTCCAGACAAACAGAGGAGAGCCAATCGAGACAAGGCGATGAGTGTCGATCGAGAGAAGAAGAGGAGGTCACTCAAGGCGTTAAATCATCTCCCAACATCTCTGCTGATGATCAGTCTACTCAGAGTCAAACTCCTCCTCCATACCTCCAGCTTACTGATGCTGGCCGCACCTGTACCCCTGCTCAAAGCAGCTGCCACAACCCCAGAAGCGTCCAGACTCCACCATATGCTCCTTCCTTCGCGTCGACTGTATCTCTCGATCGCATCAACATTAAGCCAACGATCTTCACCACGAGACGCCAAACTCAACGCCCCTCGACCATCACGCTTTCAATCTCAGAGCTTGAGAGTCTTATTGCCAACACTATACGAGCTCAGATACCTCTGATTGCTGCTCGTGTACAAACTCATAATCTTACCACCGAATTGACGGCTTGGGCGCAGCCCTCGATTGCAGACTACATTGCTATCCACATGCCTGCTATTATGCACGAAGCGGCCTCTGCACACGTCTCCGATGTCAACGATGAATTCGAATCCGCATCTGCAGCCCTACACGAGACAAAGGAAGATGCAGTCACTGAAATTCGGGATGCAGAAGAGTCAGGGATTCGGGGGGTCCATCGGGAGTCTCAAATCGCAATCGACGACCTTCAAGAACAGTCACAAAGACTCACAGACGCTCTCACAGACAAGTGCACGGAATTGGAAGACCGATTCGATACAAAGATGAGTTCTTCAGCCCCCCCTGAATATTCGAGACGACTCCCTGTCGAGCTTAGCAGCGTCAAGGAAGCTGTCAAGATATATGAACGCTTTTACAGGGATCGTCTCACTCCTGATGAGCAAGTCAGAGTACTTCTCAGTATTGCGAAGTTCAAAAATGCTGAAGTGTTCATGTCTGCTGACCTGGAGAGTCGGAGGATGCTTGTAGCCTATTGGATGGGTAGGGAGGACTAGATCTCACGTCTACCACCATTGCCGCGCTCCTCTGAGCGAATGCAGGAGTCCTAATTTAGCTGTACATGAATATGGAGATATTGAACACCGCGCGAACGACATTGAAGACCTAGTCACCTATGGAAGCTCCAGGACACCTTCAGGCTCAACACCGCTGAGAGACAAAGCATTGGTGGCGAAGCCACACTGGAAAAAGAGAGAGTATTCGTATGATATTGATGTCAATTTTTGGTATACAGGGTTTTCTTTATAACAAACCGAAGTCGCTTTACACTTCGTTTCACATGTGTCATTGCTTCGACAGATGCGTGTGTTGAGGACGCAAGATGTGAAGGAACTGCCCATAAAAAGTTGCATGTGGCTAAAAGCCAATTTGTTGGGCAGTCAATTCTAAGAAACGTATGATCTCGAATATACTACCACCATAGTCATACAACACATGCAGTGGGCGAAAGATCTCACGGCAATCTAGCATATACAGTCGTAGCAATGCACGCAACGTTGAGCCGGTAGGTTGATGGACAATGATGCTCATGAGAGTTTCACAAGAGCCCTACCCTTATTGTGATCATCAGTGGGATTTCACGGTCATGGAGTGTGCAACACGAAGCCTGGTTCTGAGCAAGAGAACCACAGAACGCATCATGATCCATGCTGGTCTTGACAAGTTCGACCGCGGAAGCCGGGCCAGAGCACTACCTACACCTGGAGGTGGACGTGAGATCAGCAACACACGGTCCGTGTCCATCATCTCAGGGCAGCATCACAGTCCAGAAACGGAAGAAAATGATATCTCGATGACTCGCGACCCTTCATGTCGTGGAGATGAGGAAAGGATGAGGTTGTCCGAAGAATCGGCGTGGGTTCTCCGAGCACGCCGTGGTCTCTGCCAAGCGCGAAATATACAGACATCTCGCGACGCTTTCTTCAACACCACGAACATGATTTGATCATATCACACTCTGGTCTTTACACCAGTCGTTAGAGACTAAACCACGTAAAGATTTTCCATCCATCGTTTGAACCATGAACGCCTTCGACGCCACCAGGGTCAAGCTTATTGTTGAGCCTAACCAAAATGCCGTGACTCGTCGTCGTCGCGCTACTCTGCCACGCTCGTACCCAATCTCCACCTGACTCGCTTTCTGCTATTGGTACAGTCGTCCCGTCCCCGTTCGTCGGTTCAGGGCGACATCAGCTAGCCATTGGACGAGTTTAACAATAATTGAGTGGTTGATCGAGCCATCGTCACAAAATTGTTATCACTGCGTTCTATGCTGCTTTCTGGGGAGCAGCGTAACATCAAATGTAAGTATACATGCATCACAAGGTAATCACTGAAGCTCATTCGAAGGGGTTGTTGTGTGTATGCATGATCTGAATGATCGACTCAAGATTCATATTGGGATCCACATGGCTGGAACGAGACAACCCCCAGATCTACAGAGGCTCAAGCTCGGTGTTCCGGCTGAGCAGTGTAGAAGCATTGTGCTCATCTCTTACTGGACTCACCTCCGCCTCCGCCTTGACCTAGATGTCTTGGACTACTATTCTGGAATGAGAGATCGCAGAAATACACGCTACTGACATCCATCAACCTAGAGCCTATTCCAACAAGGGCATCAAATCAACAGTAACACGTATCGGTACCAACTGATACTGGAATCAGCAGACCGTTTGTGGGGCGCTTCTCGAACCGTGTCCGACAGAACGAAGCCCTTGCGAATGCTTTGACCATGTTGAACTTAGGTTGTGGAAAGGGCCGCGGAGTCAATTAGTACGGACATCCACAGAAGCGATACATATCAAGGACCTATCCCGCAAGATAATAGATGGCTTTTGGGCTCGCCTTCTGAGCACTCATACTACCCCAATCGTCGCCAAATATGTCGTCTTCTGGTGACTACCAGGTCGCTGCTTGTGCGGCTGGCTTCACCATCGGCTTCGGTTTTCTGACAACAATCAGAGCCTTCCACCAAACCAGAGCTAATAGGAATCCCTGGAAATCCGCTTATATCTACATGATATGGGGCGAGATACTCGCAAATCTTATCCTCGCAATCCTCTGCTGGCTTTGGCTCAAGGACATCCTCCATAATGGGTAAGCAAGCCGTCATTACGAATTGGAAGTCTAAAGCTGAACCAATCTTGTCTGTAGACCTGCCCTTCTCTTCTTTATCCTCTTCTTCTATGTCTTCGAGGTTCAGTTCCTGATGCAAATCATCATCAATCGTATTTCGATCATCTCCGAGCGCAAGTCCACGGCACGCCAGTTGAAGATCGGTACCGCTGTAGTCATCTCGATCATCAATGTTGCTGTTTTCTGTATTTTCATTCCTTCACATCTCTCACCGCCACCCAGTATGATGTGAGTACCGGTACTTTCTATGTCATATTCAAGCGAAACTAACGGTACAAAAGTTTTGTACACATCAATAAGTACTGGGATCGTTGCTCAAAGATTCTAATCATGCTCGTCGACGCATTTTTGAATTATTACTTCATCCATGTACGTTATCGTCATTCGACCTGGTGAAACTCGCTAATCGTACCTTTGCTATAGGTTGTCAGAGCCAGACTGGTCAAGCAGCACGGCCTCAGAAAGTACAAGCCATTAGTAGCTTACTACACTCGTCTCGGTATCATCTCTGTGGCTATGGATTTGATGCTCATCGGTCTGATGTCCCTTCCGAATGGAATCGTGTTTGTTCAATTCCACCCTGTCGCATACGTAAGTCACGATATTCGTCCTGTGGCTCATAGCTCGTCAAACATGCATTCTCATCACAACGCTAACATTGATTCCACAGATGGTCAAGCTCAACATTGAAATGAGTATGGCAGACATGATCATTAAAGTCGCCCGAACTAGCGAGCAAGATATGCACTTCGGTTCCTCGTCCCAAGGCACGCCATATGTCGGAACACATACGACACAAAAGACACCTCAAACCTTCAACAATGACCGAGATGAGACCCACGGAGTTCCGAAAAATGTGACGAACACCGCCTTCGTCGGACACAACCGAGGCAATGAAGAACTTAGAGAAGACATCCACGGCATCAAGCGTCAAACGGAAGTCCAAGTGTACGTGGGCGACTCGGACACCGAGGATCGCTCAATCGATCTCGAGCACGGAAAGCCAACCACAAGAGACTTCACTCGCGATCGTGACACCTTCAACAATCGCGCGAGCCACAATTCGAACGACTCTCAGATACCCATGCATGAACTGGGAAGTCCTATTGGTCGTGCAACATCAACTTGAAATCTTCGTCGACTACGGACTAGCACTTTTTTGACCTCATCTATCTTTTTCTGTATACCCTTTTAGCGTACTCCACAATGAGTATTTTCCTTTTGTTCCTATATGATATCAATATCTTAGCAACGCCTCTTATACAACGTTGCTGTTCAATCCAGTCTCCTCCAGACATCGATACAATAAAAGCGACTTGCATTCCGCCGCAAGAACTTCTCACTCTCGCGCATCAGATCTTAGACGCAGCAGCAAATGTAACACTCGACAATTTGTTGAGTCATGTTGGTTTGCCGGAAAGCCGAGACAGTCAACTCGCGCATCTTCGTTCCACCGTTGACGTTGTGAGTAGTCCATGTGTCGAAGTGGATTTGTCGCAAGGAAGATGAATTTCGAGCCGCCCACGTTGACTCGACGAGATGACGTTCGCTGTACGTTTAGTTCTTCCCTAACTATCTGAAGGATTTATTTCACCTCAAATTTCTTCGGACAGTCTACAGAGATCGTTGATGACCATAGACTATCGAAGTATGTGCAGACGGGTTCACCCTGTCTCTGTTACTATCATGTTATCAACGCGGCCCTCGCGCATCCATCTCGACCGAACCTTCCGCACTCACGCTTCAGCTTCTTCCCCGAAAACCTCAAGGCATCAATCCGTCCAGATGTTCTCCATTGTTGAGCCCTCCCCTATCGCTACAGATTCACTGTGCTCAGGTGATGACGAGAGGTAGTCTAGCTCTCCCAGGCGTGAGAAGACGATGTGCGATTCGCCATTCCGCCAAAGCGATCAAAGCCAACACGGTTCTTGAGTCTAGCCCTCGATAGAAGATCAATCTTTCGGAACATACTCTTGGAGCCTCGAAATGTTCGTTCTTTCGGCGCTGTCCGCTTGCATTTCGCTCCCTTGTCACGATTCGTTGCCGACACTTTTCTTTGTCCTCGTGGATGACCGAATTCGGCGAAACTGCTTATGGATCATCGCATATATTATGTTTGTGATCAAGTGACGCCCTCGGCAAAATCGTCTCTCTGCTAGTATTCCCACGCTACCATCTAAGTCGACATAGTCACGACTGGCACTACAGTGGTGCCCCCTAAATCAACCCCAGGCAACTCGGTATCTGAATAACACGACATGTCGTATGAGGACGTCATTCGGCAAGACAGAAGTCCCCCAGATCTCGAACTCCCTCCCGGACATGTTTGGACATGGGTCAAAGAGCTTGGTGCTGGAGGTGAAGGTACAGCTCACTTGTGGGCTTCATTGGACGAAAGCCAAAGGATGGTCGAACGAATCGTCATCAGAAACACCGATGTCAGACCAAGCCAGCGATTCAGAGATGGCCCCCACAAAGGCGAATGGATAGAACTGTATATTCAGCAACAACTTGTACCCGATGGATCCACCAAGGCCTACACTGTTCCGGTTCTGGCGGCGTCGAGAATACCCGGTACCACCGGTTTCAGAAGTTATATGCACTACTATAGCAAAGGCGACCTTTATACCGTCATTTCCGAACATTTACGCTATCGTCCCCTTCCTGAACCTTTTCTGTGGTTCACTTTTCACCGCTTGGCCAATGCTCTTGTAGCAATGGACGAACGGTTTCGGGAACCAGGCAGAGACAAACCAGTCGTTGTACACAACGACATCAAGCCTGGAAACATTCTGATGGGCTACCCTGGATCTCTTGGTAGAGATGCAGATTATGTAAGTTGAGAAGGATACCGCCTGCACGAAGTGTTGTTGGTTTGAGCCACTTCTTCAACGGAGCACGATATCCATACCACTCCGTCTCCGGAAATTCATGCTGATGATGCCCTTGTTACAGGTTTCGTACCCCCCGGCTTATTTGGGTGACTTTGGCTTCTCTTATCTCACGTCCGATGACGTCTGGACTTGGAAATATTGGATCGGAAGAGGAACCCGAGGCTACTTCGCCCCTGAGTCAGCTGTTGGAACCATACCAATGAGTGAACGCAGACCCCCAACATCCAAGGCTAACGTGTACCAAGTCGGTAGGACCATGCTTACCGCTATGGTAGGACCGGGTGTCATTGGCGATGACTATGTAACCAATCCGAAGTGGCAGGAACTGATCGATGACGACCAATGGCACGACTACAGTCAAGATCTGATCGACATTGTAGAGGACTGTCTCCATTGGGAAATGGATGACCGGCCTCCACCACAACAATTGTTGGCGATGATCGAAGACTTCATGCCTATGCATAGCGATGGGATAGATCGTTGGGGCACCCTTAGTTGGATCAAGCAAAAAAGCAGCGAGATCGACGGACCACTCTATGCCGACGATGATGCATACACCGACGCTGGTACTGGAAGTGGTGTTGCCACAGGCAGCAAACGCAAGGCGTCTGGACCACCTGGACCGCCTCCGGATCCCAAACGCATCAAAGCCCAAACTGCCCTGAAACGAAGGCTGGCTTACGTGGCAAGTTTGATCAAAGGCGTGAAGCTAGGACTCAAATGCCATGCGGACGATCAGGACTTTGCACTCGACCGAATGCAGCTTATGTCTTACAGAACCCTTGACTACATGTTCGACCCTGGTACCTTCTTCGATACAGCGGACCCTGGCCCCATAGACTACCTAGATCTTGATCTTACTGCAAAGTATTCTCCCGTGATTGATATCGACAGCAGCGACGACGATGAAGATGAAGATGAAGATGATTATGATGAGCACGACAGAATTCATGAGGGCACATCCCTTCCTGCCCCATACACGCCTGCTAAGCCCAAGATTCCCCCCAAGGGAGCTGGAACCAAGGCAGATCCTTTCAGGATAGGTTCAACGCCCGCTAAGCCTACAAATGCTAAGATCACACTGACCAAGCCTACACCTGCTGAACCCAAGCCCGCTAAAGCCACACCTGCCGAGTCTAAAAAACCACCTCCACCAGCCTCCACTTGAACATGAGCTTTTCAGCAGTCATTGGTCATAGGTTGCTGTACCAGCAGGAAGCTTTTAAAGCCTACAGCGAAGACACTAAAGCAGAGGGTAAATATGCTGAAGTGAAGGAAGAAAGGTCAATGCAGCAAGATGGAGGGCGGGATACCTCGAAATAGCATAAGAACAAGGTTCGAGTACGAGCAAAACCACAACTATATCGTTCTCAAATGATTCACCGTAGCAGAGATATCCAATGCACTATCACTGTACCCTCATCTGACTCTCGAAAGTGTCTTTTGTTGACATTTATGCATACACAATCCTTCGCCATGACTCGCGATCCCCACGAAACAACATGTGAAAGCAAGATCCACTACCCCGCGCGGGGTAGACCAAAAGGATCTCCGCAAACCTTCCATATCACGCTACTAACCACGAGACGCCTTTATCTAGCAGCCGCTGACGGCGGAAGGCCGCTGGAATAGGTCTTCCGTGGACGGGCGGAAGGATTGCCATTTGCCAGTGCTCACCTTGGCCATGCCTTCCAAAACAACAGCTGTCTGCCGCTTAGCTCAATGCCTCCTTCCTCTCTCTCTGACTTTCGTGACTTTGAACAATCTCTAGGAACAAAATCAAGATGACTCCCACAACGATGCGTGCAGCACGCTACTACGGTAAAGAAGACGTGCGCATCGAAACCACACCTCGCCCTCAACTAGCACCCGGTCAAATCCTTATAAAGCCTTCACACGTAGGAATCTGTGGAACAGATTTACACGAATACATCGCTGGTCCTACGTAGGAGAAACACCTCCCCATCCTTCCAAAAAAGATCATCTCTAACAATCACACGCAGCTTCGCTCCGATCGAACCTCACGCAGTAACTAGAGAAACAATTCCCATAGGCATGGGTCACGAATTCAGCGGTACAATTCTAGAAGTACATCCGGATGTGCCCGATGCCTCGTCCTTTCGTATAGGACAGAAATGTGCTATTCAACCTACCATCTTTTGTCAGAATTGTGGGGCGTGTAGGAATGGTGTGGAGAATGCTTGTGCTAATGGTGGATTCATCGGTTTGAGTGGTAAGCTTCTGATTGATGCAGGATTAGAGGACGAGGAGAAGATGCTGATGTATGATGTTTATAGGCGGTGGTGGTGGATTGAGTGAAGCAGTCGCTGTTCCTTGGGATGCAGTGTTACCACTGCCGGACAATGTGGAGCTGGATACTGGAGGTTTGTTCCCTCCGTATCCCTCGTGAAGAGTAAAACTGATAAAGATAACCACAGCACTCGTCGAACCACTCTCTGTAGCCTGGCACGCCGTCTCCGCATCCCCACTCCTCGATATCGGAGCCAAAAACGCGTCTGTGCTGGTCCTCGGAGGCGGACCCATCGGTCTCGCAGTCGTCCAAGTCCTCGTAGCACACGGAACAAGGAAAATCATCATGAGCGAAATCGCCGCACAACGACAAGCCTTCGCCAGAGAGTTTGGAGCACATCACGTCATGGCACCAAACGTGTATGATGTTGTCGGTGTTTCACGCGAACTCTGCGGTGGAGAAGGCCCTGATATCGTGTTTGACTGTGCTGGCGTACCTGCTAGTTTCGAGACTGCATGCAAAGCCATCAAAGCTCGTGGTACTGTTGTCAATGTTGCGATTTGGGAGAAGCCAGTATCGTTTAACCCTAACAGTCTAGTCTTCAACGAAGGAAAATTCGTTGGCGTATTGGGATATCAGCGCAAAGACTTTGTGGAAGTCATCAAGGCTATCGCTGATGGGAGGCTGCAGCCTAACAAGATGATTACACGAAAGATTGCTTTGGATGATCTGGTGGAGAAGGGTATTCTGGCATTGATCAAGGAGAAGGACCGACATGTGAAGATTCTGGTTGATTTGGAGATGGCTTGAGTAAATCGATGTATTCGGCAGTGTTTGGTATACTATTCAGACTTTTGGACCTCATGCTGGTGGCATAAAGCTAGCATACAATCCACCTTGGATAATCGAATACATGAACATGCCTCGAAAGATGATTTGTTGCGACGACGGCCGGCCCAAGTGATCCTGGACTTGTCTTACCAGTGACTTCTCCCCATCCGGACGGGTCGTCCTGGCTGTTTTGTCCATTAGGTTCGGCGATACGATTCCCGCGGCAATCACGATGTACCAGATCGGATAGCCGGTAGCAATGCGATTGACGATTTGAACATGAAAAGTCGTGAGGGCGAGCAGTGCCAACAAGATCTGTGGGGCAGCTAGACACAACATGTAAACTGATGCATGCTTGGAGCGCTTTCCAGGAACGTCAATTTTGAGATCAGGTGCGACAAGCCCAGTACCGATCAGAGCGCATAGCATTGGTAATGCTAGCAAGAACAGGGGGATGTTGGAGACGGTCCAGTAGCGGAGAAATCCTACATTCCTGTTAGGATGTCAGTATAAGGTTCCGGACACGGACATCTGAAACACACCAATAATGTTCTTGTACCCAAGAATAAATACTGGGTAAGCTTCGTGAGCACCATGGCCTGGGTTCACCGGCTGGAGATTGCACACAAAAGTCTTGATATGCCAAGTACTGCGGCAAAAGCATACCAGCTAAGATCATGGCTGCGGACAAGCCAATGACGGCAACCGTTACAATCGTGCGAATATCGATCTTGGAGTGAAGTAACATGTAGACATGATGGAAGAAGATCAGTCCACTGAACACTCCATTGCTGCGGACCGTGGTTGCCAGTCCAAAGCATACACCAGACAACAGCAAGCGGATCAGCGAGGATGGACCATATTTCTCAAGAGGCATCTCATACGGGATGCCAGTGTGTATAAAGACACCAAGGAAGTTCAACATGGAGAAGAGACTCTCAGCATAGGGTGCGGACAGAAACAGACCAGCGGAAGAGAAGATATGCATAGATGCTGCGATGAGGGCAATCTTACGACGCTGAGGTTTATCCATGATAGGCAGGTTATGAACCAAGCCATACAGCATGAAGACAGACACTAGGTGGGAGACATGAGATATCAACACTCCTGCAAGTGCCTGGATATGCAATGGTGATAGCGATGAATCACGAGGAAGGACTGAAGTTGTATTCAGCCTTGATACCTTTGAAGCTTTACTTGTAACAGACCAACCTTTGGAGATCAAACCGAGGAGATTTGTGTAGCCCCACCCCCAAGCCCATTCTTGTTCGAAGACATAACCTCGTTGAGCAACACTGACAAAATACAAGGCATCCCAGCGAACAAGCTTCGAGGCGAGTCGCTTCGCAAAGTCTTCCAGAAGGGTATTTTCGGACAGGGCGGGCTGCGCACGGGCGAAGAGCAACGTGGTAGACGTATCGTAGCCGGGTCCGGGGCTGGCGTAAGCAATGCAGAGAAGCAACAGCTTCCATAGAACAAACAAACAGGTCAATGTTCGAACGTCTGCAAGCATCGAGCTGGATCTCGATCGATCAGAAGGAGCCATGACTGGGCCAAAGTTGCAAAAGGGTGAAACGCGAAATGAGAATTGGCAACAAAGGAGTCGAACGTTAAGAGATTCCGGTCTCAGCGGCTCCTGACAAAGAAGTTGTGAGAAGATGCAAACTCTGACGACAACAAAGCGAACGGGTTTGAGCGGAAGCGAGTCGAACCACAGAACGAAGATATCGATCAGATGATATGGAAGGATGAGGCATGAGAAGCGACGTCTGCC
>SWBH01000404.1:0-12467 GCA_024195465.1 Aureobasidium sp. EXF-8845 | reverse complement strand
GTGTTCCCTATGATCGTTGCATCAACATTCGCCAAGGTGGCTTGAACGTTTCCACAGATACGGTCAAAACAAATTGGCAAAGAGGCACAAACACGAGCCGATCCAGACAAACTGCAGGGTGGACTATAAGAGGACCAGCAGGCAGATGTATCCATCCTATGCGAGTATGCGCTCGAGATGAAACAGTTCTGAGCGGACGGATGCAGCGCAGGCAAGGTGCATTGGTTTGTCTCCCCATCCAGAGGTCCAAATCTAGCCATCGAGAAGGGCGCCTAGACTGATGAAGGATTAGGCGCGAGCGAGCCGAGCCGCATGTCTAGCGCCCGCACGGCAATAATAGGGCATTCAGTCGCACGTGCCACTTCGAAGCCGAGCAGGCAGCACCTTGATGAACAGCTGCTTTTCAGACCATGATAAGAGCTGCTGCTGCTGCCTTGACTTGTGGTTTATGATTTTGGTTATCCAGTCTCTAGAAGTAGACACGGTTCCCAAATGACATAGTCTCCACGTTAGGGCCAACAAACTCTCTCAATTTCCTCCAAGACGGTATTCGAGCTTCAGACGTCGGGCATGTTATGGAAAGTGATTGCTCTGTCTTGCTTGGTAGCTTGAAACCAAAGGCTGAGATGTGTTGACCGGCATGCTCAGATAGAACGCTTTGAATGGCTCTACGGCATCTTCGCAATTGCAGTAGTCGGTCATCCGGCGTTCGAATGGCATGTGGCTGCAGAAGCGGGGATGTCCTGATTGCGCATGCATGCATGTGAAACCACAAAGTTTGGTTGGATCAGAGCTCTTCTTGGCTACACGGTGAACAGTCATCTGGAGACACCGCACAGCGAGCGTCAGTTGCGTTCGTCTGCTTTGCTGCCGACTCGTCGTTTGACGTCCGGCTTTCATCTTCTGCTCGACCAACGCCGTCAGGATGGCTGCCACTCTTTCTCGCTCACCACACGCTTTACATGCGCAAACGACAACTCCGATCCACAACGCTGCTACCTATGAGCATGGCGGCCTAGAACTCCACTCAACATCTCCACAACCTTCCTCACACGACTCTGCTCATCGTCTTCCACCTATCACATCCGCTATCATGGATAGTGAAGACCGTCTCACCCCAGCACCTGTAGTAGCACACACTCCCAACTTCGCTTCAGATCATCTCTCTCCCCGCAACACCATCGACGACGACTTAAACATGGAAGGCGCTGAAGGTATCACCGGCGGTACATCACTTATAATCAATCCGTGGCTACAACCTGCCCAACTGGTCTACGATGGACAAGTAAGTCTCCTCCTTGCCATCTTCTGGTTGTCGTCTTTGTCGCAATCCATAGCGTCTTGACTTTCCAGCCACTTCCGCATAGACGCAAATCTGACAGACTGTTCACAGAACTCGCCGTTACAAAACACACCAACCACCTCCGTCAACATTGTCGATGTACCGAACGCTGTCGATCCACCACCGCTTGCGCCTGCTCGTACACCTCTGCCTGCCGATCTGTGGCCCAACACTCTACCTCCACCACTAGCAGTAGCACACCCCGCCCGTGCAGCAGCCGAGGATAGCGAAGAGGAAGATGAAGAAGATGACAGCAGAAGTCACATCGACGACGAGCGAGCAAAGAGCTTCTATCCCTTCAAAGAAGATATTACACTGCCAGATTCGGAAGAACTCAGGATCATGCGTGGATACGTCGAGAACAGTGCTCTAGATGACAAACACTGGCAGTCAAGGACCTTTTTCGATCTACAAGATCCAGAACTTGTGCCGAAAGAGCAGGGCAAGATTGAGTGGACTCTCAAACACTTCAACGGCACACAGGAGGTTCCCAGGAAGAATCTTCTGCTCACATCACCTACGGTTCGTATCGGTGGCTACGACTGGAGGATCAAGTTGCTACCACATGGCAACATGCATACCGATAGACTCAGTCTGTACGTCGAGAACGTCTCTGTTCAATCCTCGCCGCCCGAAGAGTGGCCTGCAGACAAGCTTCTTCTGCCGTTGCTAGGCGATCACAAGGTCATGAGACGTCCGTCTGTTGCTGCACAGGTATCAATCGTTATCTACAACCCAGAAGAGCCTCGCGTGAACGAGTTCAAGGCAGATGCTTCCCAGTTCTCTCAAGCTTCACCTGACCACGGCTGGACTCGCTTCACGAGTATGCCGTGGTATGAAATTCACCGTCGCTCTTATGCTCAGAGACAACCTCTCCTTCGCAATGATACTCTAGCGATCAAAGCATTCATCCGTGTGATTGATGATCCTACCGGCTGTTTGTGGGGCCCCAAAGACTCACAACGGCTGACTTTGACTCCTCTTCAGCCCTTCTTCGGCGATTGCGAGGACTCTGCATTGTCTCCTGTGCTAGCCTTGTTGATGCATCTCCGACCATTTCGCCAGGTACTCTATCAACTCGGGGCTGCCGATCTGTTCACCAAGCAAAACGACAACACCATTACCGAACTCCAATCTATACTGTGGCGTATGCGTTCCCGAGTTGGTTGGAACAACGAAAATCCTATCGCACCTTACATTGGCGACTTCATCGAAGATTTCTTCTCGAACAGAGGCTCTTTGGGCACCACGCATGGTATAGATGCTATGCAATCAATGTCTTTCGTCGTCAACGATATGGTAACTAGTCTCAAAGGCCATCACGACGTCCTTGAGAGGCTGTCCGATCTGTTTGGAACGGATCAGTTCTCTGGTAGCCGGCAAGATAAGCGGTCAATCATCGGCAAGACGTCCATGCAGGAGATTGTCGACGGAGGCTTACCTGAGTTACTACTCAAGAGTGATGTGCTGACTCTCGAGCTTGAGCGTCAAGTCTTTGACTCAGACAAACGGTTATGGAAGAAGCTTCTCAACAAAGTACGTCTGGATGACCAGATCACGGTTGGCGGCCATACATATACACTGTACGGTTTTGTTACGCACGAAGGCTACTTGCGCGACGGTCGCTACTCGAGTCACTTCCGTCCTGGTGGTCTTGGAGGTTTATGGTACACTTACATGCACAACAAGGATCCTGCATGCCAGACCAGAGCACAGGCTGTTGCAACAAAGGAGGGCGTGTTCCCACCCAGAGCAGTTGAGGAGCCGATCACTCCATCCGATCGTCATGTGAACTATGACCGTCTGCCAGCGCAATATGATGCAGTAGCTTATGTGGTCATCTATGTTCGCAACTCCGACGCTTTTGACCTGAGTGCGAAAGAGCCGTGGGACGCCCCTGAGTGGATCTCCAAAATGTTCGGTCCTCAGTCAGGCGCTACTAACGGCGTGAACGATACCCTGCATTACGGAGACACCGACAACGAAGATGAGGAGATGGACGACCTTCCGGAAGAATCTGCACGGTCAGACGATGTTTTGACCGAAACCACCATAGACTACCTCTCCCAACCTTTTTACCAGGGTCAAGTCAACAGCCTCAACCAGTATCACGGCTACGGCCATCTGATCTACCTAAACGGCAACGAATACTTTGGCAACTTCTCCCACTCCCAGCGGTCCCAACACGGCAAAATGACCTACGCGAACGGCGACACCTATGATGGTCAATGGGCCATGGATCTACCTCACGGTCATGGCACCTACACACACCAACGCACTGGCAATATCTATACCGGCAACTGGCAGGAAGGCAAGAAATCGGGTACAGGCACCACGTACCACAAAGTCAGCGAAGAGGACGCCAAGCTATGCAGAATCTGCTATACCATAGAGGTTAATGCTGCATTCTACGAGTGTGGTCATGTGCTTGCTTGTGTGGAGTGTGCGAGGAGATTGGAGGAATGTCCTATCTGCAAACGCAGGATCAGGGATGTGCTCAAGTTGTACCCTTTGGTTGATTGCGAGCAGGAGTAGGGGGGGTATCCCGGCGTTTAGATATTACTAATTGTTCCTTTTGAGCTTCTTCTTATCTTGCATGGTGAGAGGCGTTAAATTGACTTTTCCAAACGCACGACAGTCTCTAGCAATATATTATACTCAATAAGCCATGAGGCTTCGTCACCTCTTTTCATCTCTAACTGACCCTTCTAGACATACTTCTTATCTTGAATTATTACACAAAGGGCAGCGTGCATGTTTTGCCTATACAAACCACTCGCCGTGGTAAGCACAGCATATAAGGTAGGTAAGCTCCATTGCATAAACACATGACGAAAGACGGCAATGGTAACCACTTTATGAACAGCAGTCGTCTAACGCGAAGATCTCAAACTCACTGAGTATTGACATGAGACAGCTTTGATAGCTTTCCCAGTAGATAGGGCGCGTAGAGAAGACTCTAATTATGGCCTTTGCTGCCAAGGTACTGTGGATGGGGTGGTACGAGGCTACGAGCAGTGCCCGACCGTCCAAAAAGGTTCGGGCTGCACTTCTGTTCTGTACTCCTGTCCACTTCGCTTTTGCACACAATAGAACAGCACGATGGCAGATCTCGAGGACACGGCCGATATGATTGGGTGGCTGACTATCGCCAATAACACATCCCGTCAAGAAACTCAGCAAGACGAAGCAGAACTCAAAAGGAAGATGTCGGCGATAGTGGATATTGCTAAGAGAATGGTCAGGCACGCAGAAAGATTCATCCAGAATCCAAACACTAGCGAATACATGGATGAGAACTTGTCTGCCTTGCGTAATTTCAGCAGATTAGCTC
The DNA here is from genome assembly GCA_024195465.1 of Aureobasidium sp. EXF-8845. Taxonomy (NCBI): domain Eukaryota; kingdom Fungi; phylum Ascomycota; class Dothideomycetes; order Dothideales; family Saccotheciaceae; genus Aureobasidium; species Aureobasidium sp. EXF-8845. The sequence continues at coordinate 7,791 of SWBH01000404.1, read as the reverse complement.
CCAGACTCACAACGATCGCGGCATCGCTCGATGATGCTCCAGAGATTCTAGTGATGGCACACACATCTTCGCTGAGCGATCAAAACTCGGTAGTCCCGAAAATGCTATTGTACTTTGATAAAGAGCTGAAAGCTATAGCACGAGATGTCCTCGTCGACGTTACAGCTGGCGAACCAAAATTTCTGAGAATTCTTGAAGAGTGCTATAAGCAGGCGCTTGATGATACCGGTACTCTGTGTTGCGATAAATATTTCGATGGCAAAGATGGAGTATGTGCAGGGACACTGTATAGTTCTGGTTCTCAGAGCAAGCAGTACCACGTCTGGATTGATTTCTGGTCGCAAGCACTGCAAAGCTGTCCTGGAGGCCCGACACTGTTTATGCCCACTATGATTCTTTGCTCCGATGATATTCCTCAAACCTCAAGATATCTCTTCCGAGCCTTTGACTCGGCCAGCTCTGGAATCAGCGACAATACGGTGGTAGCTTCTGCTGCAAGCATATACTCCACTACTGAGTTAGATCATCTCAACTTTCTCTCCCTCGACAAGAGAGAAGGCTCCCAAAGACTTCATGAGTACCTTACCAAAAACCTATTTGGTGGCTCAGGCTCGGACAACCTGATGTCTTGGATTAACTCATTACTCTTTGTGATTCAATACGCCATCTGGAGGTCAAATCAAAGAGGTCGGGATCCATCTGGAGTACACATCTGTGCAGTCGACACGAACAAGTTTCCTAGAGGACAGTTTGCACGAGATATGTGGTTGATCCACAAGTGTTATGATCCATCTTGGATGGTGGACGGTCAGAACCCTTTGGGACGTCTGATCCAGCTTAGGAAAATGAGAGGTTACTACAACGGAGAGCATCTATCTCAGGGAACGATCAACCACAAAGGAAAATCCTCTGTGTTCTCCCTACAAGATCTCATTGACGCTGGCTTGTGCGAATTGTATCCTGAGTTCGATGACCCTGGAGGGAGAAGGGGATGGACTGATCGCGTTCTGGCACTTCGCTCTATGTGGAGGATACCAAAGATAACAACGCCACAGGATATACGTCTGGCGACTCATCTGGCACGATCATGTTTTCAAGGGATGTCGAAGCTCGATATAGCTTTGATATTCTTGACATTCAGGAACCGTAAACTTTCAAGAGACATAGGAGCAGAAATCGGTAAGTTTGACATCAAATAAATTCTCTGCTTCCGACTATGAACACTGACAAAGGTCATAGTGATTTGTCCTCCACCGATCTTGTACTATATCAGCGAGCCAAAAGATGTGCAGAGGTATATCGATACTCGCGACGAAGTTCAGTCGCAGGACGAAGATAGTGGATTCTCACTGTTCGAATCTGATATCCTTGAGCATTTCTTCAGTCTAAACATCGGTGATTCGGTGATCAGGGTCGGGTCAGAAAAAAGTTAAATCTCTGTATGAATTGGTGGGACTGAATTCAAAGTGAATATGAAATTGTCTTCCCGACTGGGTTTGAGGGATCGCGATGCAGGACATGTGTGAGGAGCTCAGAGTAGTGTTCGGATGATGCTTTGAAGGTGAAGTTTGCGACCTATACCAGATGCACAAAGGAAGTGAAAGGGTAAAAGTGTTGAATACCGGATTGTCCACAGTGGTCCAAGATATTGATAGAGCACAGAGTGGATTGCGTCGACTTGCTTATATACAAACCATCGGCACCGGAGTGAGGATGTCTTGGATTCTCGGGCTGTGTCTCAAATAGTACAGAGTTTGCTGGTCGTTGTAGTGATATTCCGCGTCAGTACTTTTACTCACATCTGCTCGGCTTCTTTGTGAGACTTGACACTGTTCACATCCCAGAGGCTCGACTGTTTGTTATGATAAGGACAACACCGCAGTCTTCTCTTCCGCCAACGTCACGCCTCCGTTACATCCTACCTTCTCGCTCAGACTCCATGGTCCTTGTACCATCAAACCATACAAGGCCATCTGTCAACAAAACACGCTCTTAGAACATGGACACAATCATCGACGATGCTTACCGCACAGGTGACCACGAGGTCCGCAACCTCGCCGCAGAGATCCAGAAGTTGGATGCTGCGCATCAAACACATTGACATGACTTACTCTGGAGCCTGGCCATAGCAACCGAAAACCTCAAACAGAATGCTCTGAGCTTCTCACCGATCACCACCATCGTAGACGCTGCCCCGGATGAAGACGCTCAGCTCCAGACGATCTTGGTCAGACTTGCAAAGAGAGGAGAATACGACCCCCTGCTTGTTGAACTGGCAATCGCGAATGTCGGCCCTCACGATACGGAAACTATTGTCGACTTCCTGGAATCCTTACCCATCAAAGAGATGGAGCACGCCATTACTGACTGCGGAAAGAATTTGGTCCAGTGTGCGGCATGTGAGGAACAACTGCCGGCTAGAGATTTTGTTCTTGCGCCCTGCGGACATTGTTACTGTGGGTCGTGCGTGAGCATCATGTTCAATGCGGCAGTATCCGACGAATCGCGTTACCCTCCGAGATGTTGCGCCAGTATTCCGATCCCTATTGAGCATGCGATGAGATTTCTGGATCCTGGTTTCGAGACTATATTCGAAGACAAGGGCATAGAGTTCGGCACTGTCGACAGGACGTACTGCTCAGACCCACAGTGCTCGACGTTCATTTTCCCCGAAGACATCGAATCCACTAAGGCATTCTGTCCATCATGCTGGAAAGATACTTGTGTCACTTGTAAGGCTCCCGCTCACATTGGTGACTGCCCTGCAGATCTTGACTTGGCCCCACTACTCGAGCTCGCGAAAGAAATGCGCTGGCAACGCTGCCACAACTGCTTGAGAGTTGTGCAAAGACTGGATGGCTGCAACCATATGGAGTGAGTCGTCAATCGAGTTGCGTTCGGTGTGGTGTTTCAAGCTGACCAATATCAGTTGCGTGTGTGGCGCCAGTTTCTGCTACATCTGTGGTAGATCAATGGATGGCGGTGACAACCCCGAGTGTCTTTGTTTCAGGGACGATCCTCCGGTCTACAGATTGTACCGGCCGTCTGATCCACCCGAGCCATCTGACGACGGTTCGCAATCAATAGGTCCCATGGCTGAGAACGAAAGATATCCCGTTGGAGCGCGTCCGGACTCTCCGTCATGGGACGCAGTCCCTTTCGAGGACACTGCCGTAGGTATCGACCACGAACGACTCGAAAGAGAACAACAGCGGATACACCAGGCTATGGCAAACAGTTGGAACAATCCGTACATCTTCGAAGACACCCCCGCAAATTTCGACTTCGAACAATTCGAAAGAGAACAACGACCAAGGATCCAGGCAGCGGTGGAAAGATGGGAAGAAGTGGCACCGAGTCAATGGGCACCGCCGTCGCCCATTTCTACTCCTCCTCCAGGCTTAGATTGGGGCGAGGAATACATGCCAGACAAATCAAGTTCGATCCTCGAGCGGGTGGCAGACTTCTTGAACTTCTAAGTCAATTCTGCAGACGGCACTTAGATCCTCGGTAGTGAGACTACGATCCCAGGCTTGGAGTGGGTCCGTACTTATTGAGAGACAAGGCGGAACTGATCCTGAGGATGGTCAAAACGGGTCTAGTCAAAAGACATACCCAAGAATGAGCGGTGGCAACGACATGAGGCATTGCGAGATAGACGACCGCGAGCTGGGAGGAATGGGATACGAAGAGCGACCCCCTTTCCGGATCTGATCTGCTCCGGTTTAAGATCCAGAGTGATTGCAGCAGAGGAACCAGATTTGGAAGAGAACACGACAGAGCTTCGGAAGGAACGAGGCCGATAGTCCTAAGGAAGAAAGAGCTGTCTCACCACCATATTGAGAAGTTCACTGGAGCTAGAGGCTTTCTAAAGTAGAACAATAAAAACCAGTAACCTGAAGTGTCGTCAGCTTGGTTGTCAATGTGAAAACAAAGATCAAAGTATTGACTTATAAAGATGTAACAACAGTTGACAGCCGCCAGGACCATTAAGGTTCTTGATCAAGCGACGATCGTCGAAGCCAGGGCATCTGCACCTCAAAAAGTGACTTGGAGGCTCTGCTACTGCTGCCTAATTATCTCGCGTTTAGTCTTTTATGAGACCGCCACTCACCTGTCACGTTCGTAACCCAGTCTCCCTCTTTCCATTCAAAGATTCTTTCCACATACCACAAAACAGACAAGATCGCATTCACAGCATGACTTCTTCCAGCGACGCGAGTTTGCTTTATGATGCTGCTGCTAAAGGCCGTCTAGCTGAGCTTCAGAGGCTAATCGCTACTGGCGTCGACTTGAACGTGTCGACAGGAGATGACCATGATCAAGGAACAGCCTTGTATGCCGCATCAAGCCAAGGTCACCTCGAGGTTGTAAAGTTTCTCCTCTTCTCCGGCGCAGACCCAAATGCTCGTGGCGGTCGGCTTACCAATGCACTCCAAGCTGCATCCATCAACAACAGCCCAACTCACACGGAGATCGCAAAGCTTCTCATCACACAAGGTGCAGACATCAATGCGCAAGGCGGCGGATTTGGTAACGCGCTTCAAGCAGCTGCTACCACTCCAACCAACAAGAACCTTGTTCGAATACTGCTCGAGCAAGGCGCTGAACCCAACACTTCCAGCGGTATGTTTGGATATGCATTGCAGGCTGCCGCTGATGGAGAGGGAAACGACGAAATTGTTGAGTTGCTTCTTGACCACGGAGCGGATGTCAACCATATTGGAGGTACTTACGGTACTGCGCTTCAAGTTGCGTCAGAAGCAGGTTTTGAGACTACGGTATTGCTGCTGTTATCGAGAGGGGCAGATCCCAACGCACCTATATCTGGGTTCCATGGGACTGCACTGCAAGCAGCAGCGTATAGAGGATTCAGGAACATCGTTGACATTTTGCTTGAGCACGGCGCTGATGTTGATGCACAAGGCGGTGCTAGGGGAAATGCGATTAAGGCTGCGATGGCGGGACATGAAGGGCCAAATCCAGAACTTGCCCAATTTCTCCAGAGCCGGAGTAAGACCATGTCATAAGTAGTGATAAGAACGAGTAATTTTCATAGGGTGATACATCAGCAGCAATTGGAAGTTCCCAAGGTGTGCTTCTCCGGTGTGAATTTCAGCCACATAAAGCGTTTGAGGCGTCAAACAAACGTCCGTAAGTCAAACCATGAGTTGTAGGTCTAATACATATCGTGAAACCGATGGATGCGAGGCCAAGTCTCATCAGACAGGTCAGAGCAAGATCAATAGTTGTCGCGACAAACGCAATCGTAGGAGGTGAGGTCGAACTTTCAGACAGGGTCGGACAGACAGCTTTAGGAAATCACCCCTCCGCCAAGCCATGATTTGCAGCAAAGTTTTGGCTGAGAAGCTCTGACCTTTTCTAGAAGATTTACTGTAGCAGTTGAGGAGTGTTAGCGTCCCAATGATCTAGAAAGATGGCTGGGTCATATCATCTTATATCCTCGTCGGACCGTCTTGACCCTTTGGAAACCATCTCGCCTTTTCGCTGTGCTTTTCTGGATACCATACTAAACCATTTCGCGCCGCCGATGTCATAGCAAGATACCTGTAGACTTGCAGAGATAACCAGCTTTCGCGAATACATCTGGATCCAGGATAATTAGAAACGAGGCAAATCACAGCACCAATTCTTGAGAGCACAGCAGTAACTGGACATGGATCACCACACGAGCGCAAAGTCTTTGAGCGATGCTTATTCTCTTGCTGACCTCTTCGCCGACTGTGTCGAATCTATCAACCTGATCCATGGAAATCACGATGAGTCTCATGCCGAAGAGATTCTCATATCACAACTCGGCATTGAACAAGCCCGCCTTTTGATCTGGGGAGATGCAGTTGGTATCTGTTCACCACCAACTTCTACAGGAATCTCCTCTGCCATCCCTCGGCATCCTGGCGCATTGAATCCAGAGCCGGAAAAGGCCTTGTACTTTGGAACTCGAGATGCCAGACTCGATGATCCACGCTTCAGAAAGCGCGTTGAGGATTCGTTAGCTGCGATTGCGAGCCCAATGACACAATTGACCAAAGTCAAGATGTTGCAGACCTACGGACTGGACCTTTTCAAGGGTTCTCCCAAAGTGCGCGAAACACACATGCTGGCTCCCAACCCTTTCAGACTCCAAGCTTTCCGTGAGAAATTGGAGCTCTTGCAGGAAGTCGTGGTTGCATACCCTCACGCAAAAGTCCACAAGCATCTTGGAGTCAACAAAAAAGTAGCCTGGCAGATCATGGATGTGACCAAGGCCAGCGAGCTGTGCACATTGATTCGCGAGAAAGTGGATTATCTGGTTCAACTTATGGATGTACAAGCAAGACTTGACATGGCTATGCGCTCAGATGTGCGTGCCATGGGTTGGCATCCCAGCGAAGACATGAATGCCACGATTCGCGATACGCTCAAGCTCTCACTCTTGGTCGAGGCTTCTGAGACGCTGTATCCCGAATACAGCACTGCAGCACAAGAAGCGATGGACAATGTCACCGATCAATGGAAAGGCAGTCGTGGATACGATGCTGCAATGTCTGAACACCACAACCCGACAATCCACAAGACGGCCTCTCACACAATGCTCTCGCAACCCATTCGTCCTTCTCAGGAAGCACAAAGACCGACAGTCTCGCCACCAAAGACGCCAAAGAAAGGCAAGCTACTCGGTGGTTTGCGCCCAAAGCTCACTCGCTTGTTTTCGGGCAAGAGTATGGACAAGCTAACTCCTGCTACTGCCGACCCTTCGAGATCAAGGTCCGAGAGTGGTCCTAGCGGTAGTGGTGAACCATTAGAGCCTTCACGCAGCAAGTCGTTGGCGAACGATGACTTGTCACATGTGCTCACGCATAGTGCCACTCTCGAAAGTATGATCAGTCGACACGATCAATTTCCCGGTCTCGAGAGAACGACTACTCTGGAGATGAGGAAGAGATGAGGCTAAATGGCTGTGTCGTTCGTGTTTCTTATGTTTCTACTGCCCGAGCGTGGAGGCTGATGAAGGAGTTTGAGATCTGTTTATTTTGTACGCAATACCCAATTCTCATTTTTGTGTCAATATTGTCTTACGTCGTATGTTTGAACTTATTTCGTCCATTGCGAATACCGCTTTTGAATACCGCTTTTGACTGTCATCGAATATCCTCTATATATTACGGAAGCACGAGCGTCGCAGTAGCGCGACACATCTCACATACAAGAGTCTTAACATCGTGCCGTCTATAAATTCCTGGACTCTAACTTCATCCTTCCCTCCTAGTACACCTCCTTTTTCTACAACTTAGCAACCCTAGGCGTAACAAACACACCCTCCCCTCTTGCACATTCCACCAACTCCCCCTCAACCTTCTCATCACTCCCCTCCTTCTGCAACAACCTCGCCACCAACCTCAACCCTCTACCCCTCCTCTCCACCACCTCAACCTCAATCAACACAACCCCCGGCGTCCTAACCGGCGCCAAATACTCCACCGTAAGCGTTTTAGTAAACGATCCCGTCCCCAACGCCGTCCCCCCCACAGAATTCGCATGTTCGATTGCACTCTGTACCATCATGCCCATACTCTCATCCATAAGAACTGCAGTAATGCCTCCGTGAAGAATATGTGGGTGACCATTCAAGCCGCTTTCGAGTTTAAAGAGGACGTTGATCTTGTCTAGAGTCGAGGCAGCAGAGGTATCGGGAGGTGAGTGATAGATCAAACAATGAGGGATTGTGGTGGGGGTAAGCAGAGTAGTGGCGATGAGCGAGTCTTCAGAGGAAGACTTTGGTGTCCGTGA
>SWBH01000403.1:0-12471 GCA_024195465.1 Aureobasidium sp. EXF-8845 | reverse complement strand
CCATTCCTCGTCGTCGTCTGCAACAGATGATTCGTCGTCTGAGTCTTTGTTCGCTTTCTTGAGCAGGTCGTTTACTTCGGCAACATGGCGTTCTAGGTCTACTTTTCTCTGATCGCGCATCTAGGTTCCTCATATCAGTATCTTTCTTGCTTGGTAGGGACAGCAAATATGTAGTGTAATGCACACCTCTTTTCTCGCCTTGACTTTCTCTTCCTTCTCAATCTTGGCGGACTGTTCTTGAGCGTGCTTGATGCGCTGTTGCTTTCTCTTGCGGAATCCCGTGAGCCATTCATTGCGAGCCTCTGGATCAAATTTCAGTTCGTCGACTTGAGTGGTTGTCTTGCGGCGTTTGGCTGGCGGTGCCCTCGGTGCTTGTCTGTTGGCTCCCATGATGATTTTCGTGTCTTAACGTGACTCTCGGTGTGGAAGAATTGTAGGGTTGTTATAGTAGAGATATGCGACTCGAATCCTTTTGGTCTTGGAGCAAGATATATGCTAACGTGTAGAGAGATAAATTGGTTGTCTTGTCGGCGGAGCAGAATCGAATCGTTGCAGAGACCCAAAAAATCAACGCCCGTGCGTCAACGATGGTGATGATGCTGATCCTCTCGGACGTTTGTTTGTACTTCAATCCCGCCTTGTCTACCACCGCATCTCGCCCTTCCGCTTGATACCGCATCAATGAGCATGTGGCCGATACTATCCAAGAACATTGGATTGGTTGCGAAAACTCACCACGCCGTGTTTAAATCAAGGCTGTTCTCCTTGTCCAGCGCAAATCTAAAGAGTGATCGCTCGACAAGACCTGGTGATGAGCTACAAAAGTTTCTCAGACGTACTGATGAGGAGTGGCACATGAACAAGATGGCTTCTGTGCGTATGGCTGTGCGCCGTCTACGCGCAGCGAATCCGCATGTGGAAGAAGAGGATAAGAGACAGCAAAGAGAGCGATATGCCATCGATTCTCGATTCAGGCTTTTGAGGCTTTTGGGAACGTGGCCAAGAGCACATGCTTGGGTGCGCGAAGAGCTTCCATGGAAGACTCATCGTCCTGTGCTCTACACAAACCCCGTTCGGCATCGTTGTGAGTCTTGTGGTATCATAAGACGTAGCGGTTTGCGTTTGGTTTGGCAATCTATCGCCCAGCCAGATTCGTACAGCTGTCATGCTTGTTATCTAAATCAAGACGCCGAAGCCTGTATGCCTGAGGGATACGAAGATGTTCGTACTTTAAGAGGGCTTGCTGCAAGGAAGGGCCAACTCGAAAAGCTGAAGGCAGAAGCGCCTCGAGCTAAGAGCACTGCTGACATTGGGAAAGACAAGAAGGAGAGTTCTCAACCAGCCTGATCATGATCTCAATTCTGATGGGACCGGTCACTGTCCCGGGACCTGAAACCCATCATTCTTCTGGAGCGCTGTTCCCTATCGTCAATTTACCCGCCAGCCAGTCTAAGAGTCATTCAAGTCTCCTTCACTTAGTGTGCAAAGAGAGCGCAAAGCTGATGGAGCAAGGAAACCTTCCCAAGGGCTCAACAAGCAGCCGTCTCTCCATCACATCTCCAACAAACCTCTTCAGGCTGCTCAAGGCACTCCACTAATATCTCATCAACCAAGCACGCCTCCTTCGAACCCCGGTCAACAACCAGAAGATTAATGGAGTTGTTAACGCGGATTGCGCCGCGGATTTTTGACGAAGTTTGTACTGCTCGTAGACGCGTCCGCCTGGGATGAAGCTCATCAACTCCATCACGAAGTCTTTTTTAACTTTACTAAACTACCTCCTCTTGGGGCCATCGGGTGTGTCCACCTGGTATCCTCCCGCTCATGTGCTTGTCAGCACTTTACCTGCAACGCATATCTCTGATGATGAATCCTCCTCTTCGGGTTAATTCAGATGCGTCCATCTGCTTCCTCTCCAAAAGCTGAGCAGCCTACCTACCTGCATCGCATTACTGCTTTAAACCTTTTTACAGAATACCTCCGCTTACACCCCAGTCGTTCGGTCGGTCGGTCGTCATCGTCTCGTCTCGTCGGTCGGTATCGTTTCGTCTCGTCGGTCGATCGTTCGCTTGGTCGTTCGCTCGGTCGGTTGCTATCGTTCATCGTTTTGCTTCGGTCGGGTCATCGGTCGGGTCGTCGGTCGGTATCGAGGAAAGAGATCGGTTGGTCGTTGTCGGCAGCTTGATTTGGCTTCACCCTGAGGCTACTGGTCCGGTACACCACGTAGAGGTACGAGCTGATTGTACCGGTGTCTGGAAGATGTCAGCATGGAAAGGGGCTGGATACATACGTGTCAAGTGGGTAAAGTCCGATTGGAAAGGAAGCTGAAACGAGTGGAATGGGCTCTGTTCTTATACTTGCTCAGGGGTCCTCAGCACGCAGGGTTTGCTGACTCATCTCATTTACCGCGTAGCGAGATGAGGCAGTATTGAGCATCCAATCGTCCAAGTCTGCTAAGAGGAAAAGCTTAAACGCCTGTTGCCTACCTATATCGACAAGTCTCGACGAATCATTCATGAGAATCTGACTCAATTTACGGAACTAGTGCTAATGCAGAGGTATGATAATGGGGAGTCATAGGAGATCGCAGCAAATCACAGAAAACGTCTCGCTAAAGGTGGACTCAATAAAAAGAACATGATTCTAGGGACTCCCTCACAGACCACGCAGACCTCAACTCTCCACAACGCACACCATTCACAAAGCCTAGCCTCTTTCGCCACACATTATCCAAACAGCCGACCTTCTGTCGGCATGAATTTCTTTTCTCTCCCGCTCGAAGTTCGCATCATGGTATACGAGAACGTTTTGCAAGAAGAGCACCACATCTTCCGCGATGGTGTGCCAGGCCCCCTGGGTACCCATCTCCAGATTACCCAAGAAGTGTACACACTGTGCAAGATCACCGCTACAGTCAAGTCCGAGGTTGCGCCGCTATACATGAATGATCTCGACGTTATTAAGAAAAGAGTTGACAAATTCAACACTTATGAAGGCAACAAGGGTATTGCTGTTCGCCTGCTTTCCAGACCAGAACTCCCAAGCGACTTCGTAACATATCTGGAGCGCGTAATGTTGAGTAAAATGAATGTCAGCGCTACCGTGAAACTCACTGGTGGCGAAGGCAAACCAAGCTGCGATCAGTACTTGAAGACTGTTCTGAGATGCCTGCAAATGCGTCAGGCAATACCTTTAGACCAAAAAAGGGCATTCAAACACAGATGGCAAGTTGTCCTAGGTCTCACCACAAAAAAGGTGCCGGACTGTCTCAAATTAGCTGTCGCAAAGATCACTGAAGGAGCACAATAGGGGAACTGCCTGTACCAAAAGACTCAATACCGCCGCTTTGTATGTAACTCTAGGCAAGTCGCCTCAGAATTCTTTGCTCATCATGTAACAAAACGCGTGTGTTTTTTCCGCGTATGTTCTGTAGTCTGATATTTACATTCTTGTATGCTGCTTCACTTGTCCAGCCTGTAACATACTCTACAGCTGCACGAAGATCAGCTCGCTCCCAGTCAAAGCCTGCAATATTTCACCAGTCTTCGAGCTTTGGGCGGAAGGAGAGACTGTCACTTTCACATATCGCGTCGCACCACGGAAGACCAAAGAGCGCGCCAAAGAGTCCGCAATCAATTCTCATCAGGACGCCCAGGACAAGCAAGTCGCAACAACAATAATAACCCTAACATTGCCAATTCGAAAACACAACATCCTTTACGACAACGTATCTGTCTTTTCTGCTTCATACGGTTCGAGCAATTCGCGCCGCTCCTGCCCGTCATGGCTACCGATTTCATCACCTCTGCCGAGCATACCATGACGCTAGTTCGGTCTATCGCAACCCATCTTGCTGCAGAACCTAACATCCCCGCCCCTGAAAATCTCACACGCGGTGAAGTCGACGCATGGATCAGAGCGCTGGATACTGGGATGGATGGCCGAACAATCGACATGCTTTCTTTGCCCGTTTTGGAATGTTTGCTATACAAGTGGTAAGTTTCCACACCATCAGATGTCTGCCTCTTTTTAAGCTGAGCGTAATACTGATAAGGATGTTTAGTGGCAGAAATCTCGCTTGGAGAGTCAAGCATTTACGACGAGACCCTTGCGAGAAATTCAAGCCCGTAGTTGTCAATCCCTGGATCCCTGCAAACGTTCCTTCGCATCAAAAGAGTGGTCCCTGGATCCCAGGTGATCGTCACCAAGCTATTGAGATCAACGATGATGCAGAAGACGCTGTGGACACAGATGAGCAGCCAATCATCGCGCAACAAGAAGACGAAATGGAGGAAGCTTTCACGAGCCCCGATGGAGAAGGCACGCAACTCAATGACTCCCAACAGGACGTTGACAAAGATAACGACTCCATGTTGGCCACCCAACAAAGCATTGACGGAAGAGATGCCGCTCTGTTGCTCAGTACCGCAGCAGCCGAGATTGCTCAGGATACATTAACCCCGTCGGTCGGCGATGACGATGTCGCAATGCAAGACGTGTCAGAGCAAGACAACTCTGCAGAAGACAGCGATACACACAGCAGTACCGAGCACCAGAAGACAATCCGCTCCACCTCCCTAGCGAACGAAGACGAACACGATCCCGCTGACGACGACCCTGCGCGAAAACTCTGGTGCATCTGCAATGGCGAGGACAACGGCACCCCCATGATTCTGTGCAATAACGCCGATGACCCCAAGTGCAAAGGAAAGTGGTATCATCGCAGATGTGTCGATATGGGAGGACAGTCAACTGAGACAATCGACTGGTACTGTGGGGACTGTCGCAAGAAGCTCAAGCTCGGCGTATACAGCAATGGCTGTGTCGCCCAGGGTAGAACGCAGGGCAGAACACAAGGTAGAACACAGGGTAGAAGGCGATGATGCAAAACAGTCTTCAATCAACACATTCAATACTGACCATGATATGGCTGGAGGGATTGGAGAACACAGCTGAGTGCTAGTATAAGCTAAGAGGCAGAAATGTGTGGTTATCAAGGAGGATAACCTGAATGCAAACCCTCTCCGAGAAGACTCTTCATCCGCTTGTTGTGAATATCTCGGTCTCCTCTAAAAGCGTGTACTATCCGTTTTGCTAAATTCCTCCAGCTCCTGCGTCACGAGCGGCATTTTGTTGTCGTTTACTCGCGATCAAAGCTCCATCGTCGCGCCGACGAGAAGGGTAAGTCCCACAGGAACTTGGATGTTAATACGAGTGTCTCATCGTCTCTTCCCACACTTTGTAGTCATCAGCTTCACGCGACTCGACTCAGGATGGGTCACACACTTCCACAATCGTTCGATCAGGGGTCCAAGAATTGACATCCAGCAGCTCACACAATGTGTTCCAGCACCAACACCGACGCTGACAAGGCCACACCCACCAAGTCCATTGGGCCTACTAAGCTCTCAAAGACCCTATCGAAACGTGCTTTGAAGTCCAGCGAAAAGCTTCACTGTATCTGTGCTCAGAAGGCCTATGGCACAATGATTGCCTGTGACAACGAGGTCAGCACTTCACTCTTTGATCCTGACTGCTCAGACTGACAAGTCCGTGTAACAGGACTGTGAACTCGAGTGGTTCCACATCTACTGTGTTTGTTTGGGCAGTCTTCCTAGCAAGTCTTCAAAGTGGTACTGTCCTCCTTGCCGTGTTGAGCTGGGCAAGGGCGTCTTCTCTTACGGCATTGTTGGTGGAAACATGTGAGCATTGGGACGAGTGTTCTAATCGCCTCAGGAAGTTCATTGAAGACGAGAGCCAGTGATAACAAGAGATATGGAAGCAAGTGACATGGACAAGATAGTAGAGAGACAGCAGATGTAAAGGTCATCGCGTCAAAGCCAGCCCCTGAGTAGACTTCACAAAGAAAGAGCAATCCAAAAACTTCTTTTGTATACAAAGACAACAACAATATCATCAGTATTAACAAACCGAACTTGCATAACCCACTCAAGATCACCACTATGTCCCTTCACTCCTCATCATCACTATATATTCCACAAAAATGAGTCCTCCATCATCCCTTCTCTAAATCCACACGGTAGTCTGGTTGGAGGGAGATCCCCGATCCTCTGTACAGGAAGTAATTTACCGCCAATTACAATGATTGTATACGCCGGGAGTAGTAGCGTCGGTGAACGTTACTTTTGCTCCAATTGCAGGTGGTGGGTTCGATTCTGGTGGTTGCCCCTTTTTTCTTTTCTTTTTCACCTGTTTGTTTCACACTCGTGATGTTGGGAATAGAGAGATGCGATTTCCAGTCAGTCCAAATAGGTAGAGTGGATTTTGGAACAAGGCCGGTTCCACAGTATTATGAAGAGTCACAAGTCAAATTGTTTGGGATGGGCACCTGTTCAGGAATATCTTATCTACCGATGACTGCCTGACCTTCTTGCTGGTGACGTGGGTACCGATGATCATGTCCTTCTTCTGCATCTTTTACTTTCTATAGCTTTGGCCATCTTTGGAGACTTCTCGGACTGTATCTTGCTCTCACGGTGTATGCGGTTTGCGATCCTTCTCAGCGATCACATTGCTTGTCGTCCAACTTCTTCTTCAGTTTCGACATAGCCACACCCTCTGCATTGTGCAACAACATTCTGATCGCCACAATTCTGACGCGGGCTCCAAAGTCGTAGACAAAGTCGTCATCTTCGTCCATGTACTCGTAGATGCTCGAAAGAAGATCATCTTCGAGCAGAACTACGTCCTCGAACTCAATGAGGAAGTCTGACACCAAAATAGCAGCATGTCACCCTCGACTTTGAGTTTTTCGATCTCATCGAGTACCTGCTTGAAGATCTTGGCACAGCTGTCAATTATGAATTCCCTGGAGACCAAGGAACGTCCGTAACTATAGCGATGACCCGGTCCAGGTATGCTTTGTGTGGTTCATCAGATCAAGCAACACACTTAGTTGGATTCACTGCGAACTCACAAACACGTATTAATAGGTTCGATATCATCAAGAGACTTCTTGATGACGGAGACAGTCTTCATGAGGGCGGCGGGGATGCGATGACCATCGACAAGGTCGATCTCGAGGAGCTCAGTCTTCAGACTGGCAATCTTTTCCTTCAGATCATGCATCTCTTTGAGCGAGATACTGTAAGTCTGAGTGTCGCCAGGAGCATCTGGAGTAGAGTCTTCCATCTGTATTATCAGTTAGTATGTGGCGAGGCCAGTCGATGCAGATCTGATAGCGATACGCACCTTGATTGTGGGTTTGGATGTCATGTCTTGTTCGAGCGAAAACCCAAGGCAGATGTGAAGCTCAAGAAGGAATACACGTAAGCAGAGATAAGAGGTCAAATAGTGAAGAAGTTCACCTCACTTTCACTCGGCCATCACTTCATCCGTTCACTGGTGATTCCATGACAGCAAAGCAGTTCTCATATATTTCCACAGACACAGTGTACAAGCTCCTTGGATCCAGGCAAGATTGTGTAGGCTTTCAAAAGGGGGTGTATTGTTGCATATAGTGTTGTATTCACGAAACGCACTACTTAAATTGAGCCCAAAGCAACTACATACTCGAATCAGTCGATGCACTCAGACGAACAATTTCCCAAGTGAAAGAAATCAAGTCCTTGAATGAGATGCCCTACTCAAAAGCGGCAGCCCTTGTGCTCGATTTGACTCTCCCGAGTTTGACCATGTCAGATGGGTGAGTCTGTTTGCTCCTCTTTTTTGCGAAGTCCTGATATAAGAATATCGAGAACGTCCATTCGAGTCTTTTCTCTTTGCTCCACACTCTGCAGAATCTCCTTTCTCAGTACTTCTACTTATAATCAGAAAGTAATGAGATTCACGACTGCGTTGCTTGCTGGCTTGGTGACGGCCGACACCATCGCCTCCGCTCCCGTCGTCGAACAGGATGCTGGTCTTCTTCCCACTCACGAACTTTCCCCCTTCGGAGAGAATGCGACCACTCTCAAACAAAGATTTCACAAAAAATCTCGCAACTGGGTTGGTGCTATTTTGATAGGGTCGGACTTCCAGACTGTGACCGGCACTTTTATCGTCCCAGAAATTGTCCCACCCGCCGATGCTCACATCCACAAAGAATACGCAGCTAGCGCCTGGGTAGGACTTGACGGCAAATCAAGTGGATGTAAGGGTGTGATCATGCAGACTGGTCTACATATGCGCACCCGTAATGGAAAACTGAGATACGAAGCATGGTACCAGTGGTACCCGAACAATAACGTCAGATTCACCGACATGGAGATTACACCTGGCGACAGCATGACTCTCACTCTTTCAACTTCTTCTACCAGTGGTGGGATTGCTATCGTCGAAAACAACACCAAGAAGGCTTCCGTTAACCATACCTGGGTGGACCAAACACCACATCTCTGTCGTACTGGTGCCGAGTGGATCGTGGAAGACTTCTCGACGATACATTTCGGTCAGAAAGCCCGTGTTCCCTTCGCCGATTTTGGCAGTGTGACCTTCACAAATGCTTCCGCAGCTGATGGTAACGGAACCAGGTTCGGCCCTGCTGATGCACGTCTAGAGGATATCTTTGCTGGGAAGCAATCTGATGAGTTTCTTCTCACCAATGTCACTGTGGACAATTCATCGGTCTATGTGATCTACGATAAGCGGCGTGAATAAGGCAGTCCGGTTGTTCGATTAGATCGGTCATGTATGCCTCGTCACGACGGAGTACAATATGGAAGACACAATCAGGGAAATTAGAAAGTTGTTTCATGCGACTGCCTCGTTACAGACCAAACTGTTGTCTCAATTTACTATCAATGGTTTTCTGAACCTCCTTGATAATCCAAATGAGAAGACGTTTTCCGACATTGCTTTCGAAGTCGTCCAAAAACTTTGGATTTTGTTTGACGATGTTCTTGATGGTAGTGAGCAACACGCTCAGCCAGTGTGAAAACTTTTGGTCTTGGAGAACCTGTTGAATGAGAGGAGCCTCGGGCCCTTCGAAGGCATGTGTCTCCCTGATAGTACTCTGGCTGACTTTCTCAGCGCCGCTACTTATGAGAAAGTCCATACAGGGAGGAAATGTCAGGTCGTGGTCTGCGGTCGAAACAGAACTGCTATAAAGACATATCAGTATACGATATGAGATCACCATAATGTTGATTTCCGAGAACGAAGTACCTGAGGTGCAGCTGAGAAACGACAAAAGCGATCTCGTTGGCCTCTCAAATTCCTCAAGGTCATGAAGCTGCGAGTTTCTCTGCCCGTCGCTCGTGACGACACGACAGTCGTACCTGCTGTTGAAGTTGTTCGCTTCACATGCTTACAAAGTTAGCAGACATCAGGCAGTTGCGACTCCCTCTTCCGAATTCCGAAGCCTTTATTCAAAACAGCTGACTTGACTTCATTGACTTGATTGATTACATACCACTCACCATCTCGTTCAATTGCTCTCACTCTATACATCGTCATATGTCCGATCCAGAATGGCAGTCTCGCCTTCCATCTCATTGAGCGGGGTTAACCACCAGCCACACGAACCAGCTCCCAAGCGTCAGAAAATGAGCAGTGTCACATCCGAGTCTACCCTTGCTGGAGAGACACCCAATGTCACGACCGGCGGACCAGTCTCGTACTCTGTGGCTTCAGAAGATCTCTCCAGCATGATGTTTCACGTCGCCGATCTCCAAAGAGTCGCCAATTCCTGGGTACTACACCATCCATTAACCGGTGCTGAGGCCGAGATGAAAGCATCATTCAAGGCTTGTGAGGACACTGCCAACAGTTTACGTGACACACTCGAGAGTCTTGAAGTCAATGCTGCCAGTCTTGCTCCAGCTTATGAATCTGGAGCCGCCGTCAGGGACTTGCATGACTCTACGAAGGAGAGAGACATGGGCGACGGCAAGAAAGCTTCTGCGAACGAAGCCAAGTATGTATACTCTCTGTGACCGATAAAAACCGAAGGCTGACAGTCCGCAAGAGCAGCAGATACTCTCACGTTCCTCATCAAGACCGGCATTGGTAAAATCGTCACTGATGAATTCGCAAGCTTGGCCAAGTTCGAAGGAACGTTCAAGGATTTGACTTACGATCGATGGTACCAGCACCGGGTCCAAGTAAGAGACGATATCATGAAGGTGATGGATCAGGACCTCGAACCTCTCGTCGACTTCAAAGACAAAGTCAAGCGCCATTTCCAGCGTGATCTGATGGAGCGCGTCATAGACGACTTCAAACGTGGTCTGGAGGGCCAGTGGAAGAGATATGGCGAGTTCGTGGCTGACTCGTAAGTCAAAGATACATCTGCTTCCTCGCGAGGGACCTTTATGCTCAATGGTGGAGATTAGCTGTATGGAGGTTTTAGATCGTTTGGCTCGATCGATTGATAAGGAATGAGGTGAATTGAGGCTTCTAAGCATGGATAAAAATGAGCATGACTCACTTACTGCAACACATGTGTACCACTGCAACACATTCATAGCCTTGTCAAATCAGATCAACCTGACAAAAAAGTCCTCTTTCTCTCACCTTGATTTCAACGCCAACGTGTCACCTTGCGAGCGCGCGAACACAGCTCGCCAAAAGCTCGAACTCACCATCGACTTTCCCTTGAAAAGCATCGATCGAAAACTGCAGCACCACCTTCCACTCTGACCAAGAAATCGCGACCAAGAACAACCAACACCATCATGGCGGAACCAAATCCCACAACAAACACATACATCTCTCATACCTCCCTCGAAACCATCTCTCTCAAGATCAAGAAGCTGCAAAGCGATCTCAGCAGCGCAGCAACAGGTCAATGCTGGGGACCAGGCAAGCAGAAAGTGTTGGACTGTAAACACGACGTCGATGCCCTGGGAGCCATGGTAAAGAAGCTGGATATCGAGGGTGCCGCGTAAGTGGTTTTTGTCTTTCTAATCTCTGCGGCCATGAGTGACAGATGGTTGATTATTTCGCTGCAGGCGCAAAAGGTCTCTCGATATGTTGGTGGAAGCAAGCATCGACCACTTGTTCGACACGCACGTCAGTAAAGCCGCAGCAATGGTCGACAAACACACAGAGAAATTGATCGAACACGCTCTTACCAGTGATTTGGCTAAGAAGAACGCCAAAGCTGCTATCAAGAACGGTCTCTACAAAGAGCCCGATGTGCTTCTTGACCTTGAAGTCAAGTTCATGCAACACTTCAAAGAGGCCCTAGCCGATGCAGTAGCCCACCTGGTAGCCGAAAAAAGCAGAAGCAATCTCTTGAAACAACTGGCAGAGGTTTAAGCATTCTATATCGTATCAGCGAGGATGGGAGGTGGGACGACATACCTAGCACAAACATTATCTCCCTCCCCTATTACATATTCAAGACACCAGACACAACAGCACGAGCGAGAAACAGGGAGCAGGCTTGAATCAAAAAACACAGTTCTCTTATTAGTCTTACTTTGTCTCGCATTGACTCAATTACACTTTCACATTCGTTCCCTTTGTGCTTCTGGAAGATGCTTCATCTCGCTTCAAGAAGAAACCCATACATTCGTTTCCTTCTTCGCTGCTCCATTTTGAGTTGTTGTAAATGCAAAGATAAAAAGAACCAACGCCGCGGTGATGAAAACAAAAGAGATGATAAAGATGGGGGTCAGGAACAATGCGTGGAAACAGTTGCTTCCGATGGAATAAAGAAAAGACAAGAAGTACTAGGGTGATGGAAGGGAAGAAAAGGGGGTGACCAAGGGAGAAGAGAAGTCTATAGACAGTGTTGCCGAAAAAGAGTTTCCAGCATCCGAGATAAAAATGATAGTGGGAAGGTTCGAGTGCACCGTACGCAGGCATGCTTCAAGGTCCTAGCTGAAGCCCTGGTATAGCTCCTCCAAAGTCTGCTCCTGAGATTTGCCGGCTGGGCCGCGCTTCTTGCGCTCCTCTCTCTTCTTGCGCAGCTGAGCCCAGCCTTCGTCATCGTCCTCCTCTTCGGGTCTGGGTTGAGGCGATCTTGGTGATCCCTTGGGCTTGTCGATGACCTTGATAGTGGTTCGTGGTACGCTGCTACCATTGGTTGCAGGGATGTTGTTGGGGTTCAAGAAAGAGCCGGTCGAGGCATTCTTCTTGGCGAAACTCTGCATACCAGATTGTGAAGTCGCGCTGGCAGTGCGGCTGGCAGTACCATCGGTGGTCACAGGGCGGTAGCGGGATGGCATACCGACATTGCTGCGCTCACTGGGTGCGATCGACGGTGTGTAATCTCCGCGAGGCGCGCTGAGACTGTAGTCGTACATTGATCCAGCATAGCCTGGGCGCTGCAAGTTGGTCATGGTGCTCGATCGCTGTTGCTGTTGCATGGGACCTGGAGGGCCGAGCATACCAGATTGATGCCCGTTCGGACCACCCATTGACATGGGTCTTTGCATACCGTTTTGAGGCATGTTGGGAAAACCATTTTGCATCTGTTGAGACATCATCTGAGGCATAGGCTGCATCTGACCACCACCACCTTGCATCGCCATCATCTGTTGCATCATCTGAGTCTGCATC
>SWBH01000402.1:0-12473 GCA_024195465.1 Aureobasidium sp. EXF-8845 | reverse complement strand
TAGTATTGACGTGAACATCGATGCGCGTGCCACCAGGGCTGCTGCTCAATTGATCTGGGAACAGATGCAAGAGCGTAGTTACAGCACAGAGACTTGGTCGGAACATGACCTGCATCCAAAAGCAAAGGATGAAGCCACCCTCAACTTTATCTTTGTCATGGACCTCTTGAACTTCAGCTTCTGGAGTGAAAAGCCCGAAGGAGAGAGATATGCCGTCGAGTACCGCGGTAAGAGATGGACTGGCTACTGGAGTCTGGTCGCGTGTCTGCAGAGAGCTCTGGAAGAGGGTAAGTCTTGTCCATCCCCTTCATTTCTTCTTCTATCTACAGCCTTGCTGTCTCAATATCCTTAACCCAGTCACGATCTTTTGCCTGTCATCCTTATACCATTACAGGCATTCCCATCACAACGCCTTCCTTCTACGCCGATGAGCTAGAATGTCCAGACGAGAAGCTGGCATATGTCTTTCGTTCCTCGACTGAAGAACAGATACCGTTGCTGCAGGAAAGAATCGACTGCCTCCGCGAAGCGGGTCGAATACTTGAAGAGGTTGGTATGAATCATGCTGTGCAGTCTGCATCTCGCTAACTTTCCTAGCACTTTGGCAGCGTTGCTGACCTTGTTGGAGCCGCTGAGAACAGTGCCGGTAAACTTGTCAACCTCCTCGCTCACCATTTTCCATGCTTCTGTGATGAGTCTGTATTCGAAAAACGTACGGTTCGCATCATGAAGAGACCTCAAATCCTGGTCGCCGACATTTGGGCTGCATTCAACGAAGAAAGCTATGGCGATTTTAACGACATCGACAGTATAACCATGTTTGCTGGTATGTATATCCTCTATCACTCGCAGACATCCCTAACACGTATAGATTACCGAGTACCTCAAATTCTCCACACACTAGGCTGCCTAACGTACAGTCCCCCTCTGGACAACACAATTCGTACACAGCGACCTATTGCCCATCACTCTGGTTACGAGATCCAGTTACGTGGCTGCAGCATCTGGACTGTCGAGATGATTCGCAGAGAAATTCTGAGGAAGAATCCACACGCCAAGGTCAACGCTATCTTGATCGATTTCTTTCTGTACGATCTGGCCAAAGAGAAGGAAAAATCTGGGGAGCCTGCTATTCCTCATCATCGTACTAGGAGCATTTGGTACTGAACGACAAACACGACTCGTATTGCAACATGGCTATGGAATGCACTGTTGTCCTGCCTTCGCTCTTCTGGTTGCACGGTGCAGCACCTCCTCGGTCCGGCTGGATTATCTCCGGTATCAAACTTTGCAAAAACATATTCGGTCCTCCTCGGTCGACTCACATCAACAGGGTGCGTGGCCCAATGGCAAGGCGCTTGACTACGAATCAAGAGATTGCAGGTTCGATCCCTGCCGTGCTCATCTTTTTGTCTGTGGACAGTCTTCATGTTTTGATCGAGATGTGAAAGGCTCTTTGGTTTTGCTTCCTGGCTTCAAAATACATGCTGGACGGTTCGCCAAAATCTTGATCCTTGGCAGGCGGGTTGTGCTTCTGCCGGGTAAATCTGTCACGACCAGGGTGGTACTCTCAACCATCACTCGAAACACTTTTTGCGACAGTACACCTCCACTACCATCTATTTTTCCAATTCTACTGTGCCGATATCTAGCTTATATATATGCTCAAGTACTCGAGGTACATTTGGAGGCGTTGCGGCGTCGTTTGTACTTTGATCTCGATTTTGAGTATTCAGAATGTCTTTATCTGCAATGTGACAATCAAACCATGCGATCGGTATGGTAACCCATCACACAATATACACAATTACTGATCTCCAAAAATGGACATCATGAGCAGCAATCGAGTGGGGAATTGGTGTCTGGGAGAATCCTAGAGCTATGCGTACCATAGTCTGATGAACCTGATGATCCATTGAGCGACGGCAGGACTAATCCATGTGGCTCACCAACCCTCACGATTTATAGATGATTAACCAGATTGATCCTCAACAACTGGTTGTATAGTGTAATGGTTAGCACATCGGATTCTGATTCCGGTAATCCAAGTTCGATCCCTGGTACGACCTCATTCTTTTTGCCAATCCACGATATCGCGCCAGCTAAGCCACGACTGCTGACAAGCACGCGACATCTCTACGTCGTGTTTTATCGAAGCCATTTCCTTCCCTGTCACTCTCTCTATTTCTTGGAACTTCGAAAGCTGTAAGAGTTCACCGCTGCGGTGAGTTTGCAAACATGCCGAACGGATACTTAACAAGCAAACAAATGTTTTGCAAAGCCACCGCCTCTCGGCACGCGACTTCCGCGTTGTGACGTGCCGACTTCCATTGAGTTGAATGTCGAGCAACGAATACAACAAACAGCACCTGCCCGGCCTAGAAGAATGCCGCTTCTCATTTTCATAACTGTCGGAGTTTGGATTTTAGATTAAGTCCTTTCCGAGACTCTATTCCATTAAGTACAAGAGGCATTGCCGCTTGAGCGTTTTCTTATCTGTATCTGTATCCTTTTTGTTTGCTACAGTCTCATCGTCATGGAGGCCGATAACGAAACGACGATGCAGCCTATCCGCACTGGACGCTCGACGCGACAATATCTATCACGAACGCGATCGAATAGATCTAATAAATCGTACAAATCACGCGAACGATCTAACTCAAGGCCAAGTCGACCAAGTAGTCCTCTACAACGACTGACCTCGGCAAACTTTATCGACGACCACGGTATCTATCACCACCACGCCGATTCCGACTATGAAGAAGAATTAGAAGAGCACGATTCAGAGCACGATGGCAGTAATGGTCTATCCCCACACTCAAGTTCAGAGACAGAGAAGGAGAAGGAAAAGCAAGAGCCGGATGAAATAATTATGGAGCCATTCGGCGCAGAAACAGCACGCGACCTGGAAGCACAGTCTGAAAACGAGAAGCCTCCCACACTATCGCGAAAGTCCACATCCAAGTCCGTCAAAGATCCAAATCTAGTGACCTGGGATGGTCCTGACGATCCAGAGAATCCTAAGAATTGGGGCAAGGGTAGGAAATGGGCCGCCACTCTCGTCGTTTCCTCCTTCACCTTCATCTCGCCCGTCTCTTCTTCGATGGTTGCGCCAGCTATTGGTGTCATCTCGCGCGACTTCAACATCACGAGCACTGCTGAGCAGCAATTGGTCTTGTCCATCTTCGTGCTTGCATACGCTATTGGGCCTCTATTCTTGGGACCAATGTCTGAGCTGTACGGCCGTGTCAGAGTTCTCCAACTCGCCAATGCTTTCTACTTTGTCTGGAATCTTGCCTGTGGCTTCGCTCAGAACAAAGGTGAAATGATGGCTTTCCGCTTTCTCGCTGGACTGGGTGGAAGCGCTCCTCTTGCTATTGGTGGTGGTATGCTCAGTGACTGCTGGAAGGCGGAGGAGAGAGGCAAGGCTATTAGTATCTATTCACTAGCACCATTACTAGGACCCGCCGTCGGTCCCATTGCTGGAGGTTTCATCGCCGAGAATACGACTTGGAGATGGGTATTCTGGTCGACATGCATTGCATGCTTCTTCATTCAACTCTCAGGTGTCTTCTTCCTTCAAGAGACATATGTCCCAGAATTGTTAAAACGCAAGAAGCAGCGTTTGATTAAAGAGACTGGAAACATGGAGCTACACACCGAATACGACGATCCGAACCGCAAGCTCTCGGTCCATCTGAGGACAGCCTTTACCCGCCCTTTCGTCATGATCGGAACCCAGCCAATCGTCCAGTTCCTAGCCATCTACATTGCTTATGTTTATGGTCTGATGTACCTAGTCCTTTCCACCTTCCCGGGCCTTTGGACAGGCATCTATGGCGAATCCACTGGCATAGGAGGTCTTAACTATATCTCGCTAGGTCTAGGCTTCTTCCTTGGCACACAAATCGGCGCCCCCTTGAACGACTACTTCTACCGCACCCTCAAGAAGAAGAACAACAACATCGGCCGCAGCGAATTCCGTGTTCCGCTCATGTTCCCTGGGTCTGTTCTCATCCCAATTGGGCTATTCATTTATGGCTGGACTGCAGAGTACAAGACCCATTGGATTGGACCTAACATTGGCGCTGCCATTTTCTCGGCTGGCAACATCTTGGTCTTTCAAAGTTGTCAGACATACATTATTGATAGTTATCAGAGGTATGCCGCGAGTGCTGTTGCCTCTACGACTGTGCTGAGATCTCTTGCTGGCTTTGGATTCCCTCTGTTCGCGCCGGCTATGTACGATGCCCTAGGCTACGGATGGGGCAACTCTGTGCTGGGATTCATTGCAGTAGGACTCGGCCTACCGGCACCATTTCTCTTGTGGAAGTTCGGTGAGAGATTGAGAGCGAAGAGTAAGTTTGCCTCTGGAGGTTAGGAGGTCAGGCTTTTCTCGTAGAGCAAAGCACATGGTGAGCTTATTAATACGACAATGATAATTCATCTCTTACGCCATTGATTGTTCTTCTATCTGCTATTTGTTGGGCGCTAGTGAAGGCATACATGAGATTTGCTAGACACGACTTTTATTCGATGAACCACGACGTGACAGCCATATCTTTTCATGCGATCCATAGACAAGGAAACAATGATGCTCATACTACGACCAGATGTCTACCCCTGTTAAACCCGTACTGTCTATTCTACCAACCTGTCTAATTGGTAGCGCCATCAAGAGTGAAAGTAAAGTCCGTCCCGACAGCCGCAGGTCCGGTATCTGCCTGTGTAGCATCATACATCAAAAGCTTGTCTGGAGTATTTGCCACCACCAGCATCACTTCATCTCCCTCCGCGATGTCTGTTGATGCAGTCTTGATCACACCTCCTTGCCTATTGTTGTTGACTAGCTCGATATACTTAATCTCGCCGTATTTGTTGCCGAACCGTACACCCACATTAACTGCTTGCACTACCAAGTAAGCAGTATAGGATGTCTGTGCAGTAACTGTAGCAGTCACACTCGATGAAGTAACGTTGTTGAGTGGAATGATACTAGCGCCAAAGTACCTTGGTGCGCGATCAGGATAAACTTTATACTTGTTGCCATCACTGCCAGAAACAGCAAAAGTGTTGTTATAGTCTAACCCTGACTGCAAGTACCTGAAATAATTCTGCGCAACGGGGTTTCCGTAATCGGCAAATGCCATACGAGCCCAGTATTTTCCGATCAGTGCTTGTACTGTGGTATTTGCTGATACAGCCATACGGTGTATAGTGTGGAAAGGCGTTTCATTGGTTTTGGCTGCGTAAGTGGTGAATATTGTGAGTAGAGCGTTGGCGCCGAATCCAGTGTAGTTGTCGAGATTGTAGGTGAGGTAGCTTAGGAAAGGCCATGCGAAGTACTTGTTATACGGATCAACCAGTGAGCGATATGATTGTCCTATCGTCATGAAAGCTTGGAATGCAGTCCCACCAGTTCCCACTGTATCGTTTGCTGTTGCCCGTGAGTCGGCGCATAGATCAGAGCGATAGGTTTCTGCAACAAAGTTGCCCAGGGTCTCTGCCCAGCCAAAGGTGTTTTGTTGGTTCCACCATGCTGGCTCAGCCATGGAAAGTACATGTCCGTATTCATGTGACATGACGCCCAACTGTGTGACATAATCCGAATCCACAACTACGAATCCAGCACCAGTGCCATCAAATAGCTGATACGTGCGGCCAGAGAACCCATATTGCACCAAGTTATCGATGATGAAGTAATTGGTTTTGTAATACGGTGGTCTCCCATCTGTGTTTTCCGAGGGTAGGCCTGAGGATCGCCAACCTAGTTTATTGACATAGCAGTCCCAGGTGCCTTCTAAATGTTGCAGGCCAACAGTAGTGTTTTCGTTGTTTTGGCCGTAGAGGCGGAAGTGAGCGCTTTCTGCGTAGGGACCTTTGTTGATCGAGAATTTAGATGCGTCTTGGAAGTCTGGTATGGGAGCTGGTTTGTAGTCGATTTTGGTGGGATCGGTGGGGATGGGCGCGAGGCTGGTGGCGGAGGAAGTCTTGGAGGAGGATTTATTGATACTGCTGCTTCTTAGGCTAGATTGCGAGGATGAAGTAATCTTTGTCGAGGTCTTGACCGCGGAACTTGTGGGTGACTTTGCGGAGGTGGTTGAGCTCGTCTTCTGGGTAGTGGAAGAGGATTTAACCGAGGACTTTGAGAGGATACTGGAGGAAGATGGTTTGACCGATGACTTCGAAGAAGACTTTGCTGAGGTGCTTGTGCTCAACTTCTTGCTAGTAGACGAGAATTTGATTGAGGACGTCGAAGAGCTTCTGGCGGCAAGTTGAGCAGAAATGCTGGAAGCAACGCTAGCTGAGACGCTGGCAGACACCTTTGATGAGATACTGGCGGCGACTTGAGCGGAGACACTGGAGGAAACACTAGAGGAGATTTTGGTCGAGGCGGCACTACCACATACTGTGTTTTGGCTGACCACAGCGGCAGATACCGTCGATCCTGTAGTAAGAGCGAGGAGCAGGGTTGAGCTGGTAAGATGCATCCTGATACTGCTATGTTACCAACTTTTGTGAGTTGGACTGGAAGGAGATGACTATACTGAGATGATGGGAGTCTGGCGAGACTCTTTATACACATTACCAGACTCAAGTAGCCTGGACATTGTAGCCGAAAACGCATATGGCCCTTGTCGCTGTGCTATATTGTATTACACTTATCGAAACCTCGAAGCTGAACAGCGTTGTTGACGATACGCCATCTCATTTGTATAGGCAACGGTCAGCGCTCATGTGTATACGCAGCTGAAAGATTCTAGGTTCTATCATGCAGCGCCCACGGGGTGCCCGAGATCCAAGAAAATCTCGTTGTGATAGCGCACGTTGTAGTCTGAATATCGTGCCCCGCGAATGGTTCAATCTGGGCCAGAGATGGAGCTTTGCAGAGGACGGGGAAACATTGCCTGTTCGTACAGCGTGAACAATGTCGAGATGCTTACAACAAGAACTAACAAGCGTCGACTAGACATGACAACAAATCCTGTGTCACACACATCGATGATTGGGACGACACCCGTCGTGAGGAGTGAGAATCATGTGTGTCCACAGAGGAAGGAGGCTTAAGACCTGTCCCCGTGTGGGGCCTAGCCCATCAAAGAATCCTCGCCAAGACATTCTCTCAGACAGACTTATCGGAATAAAAATCAACTGTCGAAAACTGTTTCGCGCTTTGAGGCTCGGAACTTTTCTTACGCTCCACATCTAGAAGCTTACTGCAAAGGTCCGACGTGCGACAGAACGCAACCACGACTTTTTTCCTCGTAACGAATAGATCAGGCTGGACAACACTCGCTACCTGGACTTTGCGATGATTCGGCTCAGCTCGACAACCTCCGTCTAGATCCCGCATGCCACGGGCATACTCATCAAGCGAAATGTGTCGCAGCCTGGTTGATACACCACTGCACGCTGCGCAATGTAGGATCAAGCGACGAGACCAACGACGGACTCGATCAGCACCAAGCTGCATAGGCGACTTCGGATAACATCAGCCAAAGTGGTCTCAGAGGCTGAAACCAACGTGCAGCAGATTGACCCCATTCGCAAGGTAGCAGATATAGTATGTTTACAATAAGTCTTGCAGCAATACGAGTGCTGTGCCTTACTGCGGGCTTGTTTTGGGACAGCTGAGTCGCTACAGCGTGTTCTAGCTTGCTTAGATCTGCCATTAGACACCGATTGGCTTAGCAATTAGTCTCATTGGGAGCACCTATTCGTCGCATGCGGCGCTTAGGGCCCTTGGTATGTTGGCCTTATTACTGCAGCACTGCGTTCCGAGCTCTGGCAGAGAAGGACGAGTCATGAATTCGGCATTGGACACATCTTGACAATCAATTTCATTCTCCGAGCATCCATCGATCCTGCGAGAAACAGCTGTCAAAGGTAGTATGCACCAGCTCTATCTTTTGTGAATTGCATATGTCACGCCTGCAGGCGTCGGTAGCGTTCCTCGTACTTGCTTTTTCATGGAGCTTGTGTTTGATTGACGCTGTCCTGGAAGCGATCTTGATGTGGGACATCGGGTGATGGGTGCTTCTACCAGTCTTGCAAACTTATAAGGCATGGGTCTGTTTCTGGTATCTGCTTTCTTACTTCCAAAGCCTTCACTAGTTTGTTAAATTTCAATATACAAAGCTCCTGAATCTTTGTTTCGTTATTCAAGATGTCGGAGCTCTCTCCAGCTGGAGCTTCTCGCAGGAAAGCTGGCTCTTCAAGTCCCAAAACACCTCGCAAAACAGCTCGTGCACCAAGTCCCAGCACACCTTACCACGACTCCAGCACGAGCCAGCCGACCGGATATCTCGAAATGCGTCTAGGCGACACTTATGCACGTCTGGATGTCACAAACCACGGCTCAGGATCTACACCTTACACTACCCCTGTCAGCGATTCAAAGAAGCCATGGGTCTTTAAAGACATGACAAGCATGTCCCTGGATGATCGCGGGAAACAACTACTGAATGAGATACGAGGCGAACGCAAAGAGTTGATCTCTACGACTCTTTGTAGATACCGCAGTCACAATTTCGAGGTAGCAGACAACGCAGAAGCTGTACGAAAACTCCTCATTGAGCCTGGGACCTTCGCTACCGGTAAGGAGGGCTTCGTCTATGCATTTCTCGACTCCGAATTGAACCTTATCAAGATTGGCTCTACAATCAATATTGCAGAAAGAAAAAGCAAGCTTGAGGGAGCATGCAAGATCACTGGTGGCTTGACTGTTATCGCCCAAAGCGGGAGAATGCTAAACTACAAGCGACTCGAAAAGTTGATACATCAAGATCTTGCTTTTCATCAATGGTGCTTTGGATGCTATTGTGGTACCTCTTCGACCACAAAATTCGTCACGCACAAAGAATACTTTGATATCAGCGAAGAAGTAGCCAAGCATACTTTTAAGTTTTGGTGCGATGTTGTTGAGCAACATCCCTGGGACTACCACTCACACGAGACTTCAAGTCTTGGAGAATCGAGTGTCACGGTAAAGCTCAGATCGGATTGGCTTGATCATCTCAAATTATTGGAGACTACCAACCTCCATCGCCCTCCTAAACCCGAGTCACATGGAGATCATGACATGAGAATGCAGCGGTGGCATACGGCCTTGAAGATTGGAGGCCCCCAGACAGCAGAGCTGCAAAACACAGAGCTGCTTTGTATGTCAGAGTCTCAGCATGAGCCTGGTAAGCAAGAATCTTACAGAGCATCACTTGGGAGACTTTCAACCCCGATTAAGATCGAGGACTTCAGAGAGGAGTCAAAGATAAGAACAGAAAGTTTGACTCTACACCCACTCTACCAGGACACCAGCTTAATCAAGCCTGATTCAAGCGACCAATCCACATCGGACTTACTGATGAAGATGTTGGTCAAGGAAGCTCGGTCATCATCTGCCAGAACCATCTCCGCAGACCTTCTCCAACTACGCTGGCCACTTGTCTGTTCGGTGATGATTTATTATTTGTGGCCCTGTTACCCTTCAGCACATTCTCTAGTGATGTGCCTTATGGTTTTGTCGTCGAGCATGATGGATCCCGCAGGCCAGAAGCTGGCAGAGAGCATGATGGACCTCCTTCTTCGAAGGCCTACATAGCATATGGATCTTCGAGGTTTCTCTGTTCTCTACACCAAACTTAACAGGAAGTCACACAAGGAAATAACAGTCAGCAGCGAGATCATAAGTAGAAAGCGTTTAAGACCGGGTTTGTAATGACACGATAACAGGAGGGAGTATTCGGGATTATCCGGAGGCTTGCAGTGGTATTTTCCAAGATCAATTCAGTATGACAAAGCTTTTCAGTCCAAAGACCCAATAATCCCGAAACATATGTCTTGGAGGGTTCCGAGGTCAGAGTTCCAAGTCACCTTGGCTCAGATGGTGCGTTTCATATCGGATCCGCAATAGCTATGAAGTGTAGTCATAATGCAAACAAATCGTGTCGCCGGACGAAACAGAAGGTTTGTGTGTGTGTTGCGGATAGAAGGTGAGAGTGGATGCCACGGCGGAGAACGGTGGAAGTGAAGCCCACTTTTTACTCTGGGCAGATCGCTCATCCTCCAGATTCGGAGGCCGATCAGAGCGAGATCTTGGTAACAAACAGACTGGTCAGTATCAATCTCCTGCTCTTGAGGCTGTTACCGGAGATATGAACACGTGCTTGTCGCAGACTGAGTGTCATGAATGTCATCGTATCACCAACCTCGTGTTTCAATGTCGCACAGAATCTCTAGATCTCAACTGAAAGGCTCAACGGGCGAGCGCAGAGCCGCAATATGACAGGGATACCGACGAGACGAACAAGTCAGACTCGCATGTCAGCAGAAGTGATCTGACACGTCAATTCAATAGCGCAGGTGGACAATCCTACCGTAGCAGAGTGGGTCAACATTCGCCTCTACAGTCAACGAAATCTGCACACCAGAGCAAGCAAGCAAAGCAGAATTAAATCCCCGAAAAAATCTTTTTTTGGTCCAAGATCCATGTCCGCAGGAAAGCTGTTGCTTCTAGCGAATATATGCATGACAGACCAGCGATGGTAGTCGTGTTGATTGGTCGAGCGGAGAATATCTGCGAAAGGCGATGAGATGTGGGGCTCTGCCGCTTGAACTTTCCTTACATCGATATCATCATGACTGCTCTCGGTGCCAACGGCGATACAATCCCAGCACTCGATAACGCGTGAGCAGATGTGACAGCGACAGGATCCTCCATGATGTGTTGGCTGAAGCGACGACCCGTAAACCGCCTTTGCATCGTCCCGCAGACATAGCCCTGTGGAGAATCACTCCTTCGGTATGCACAGCAAAGCTTGAAAGTGTCGTGTTTTCGTCGATCTCTTGGATCAAAGGAGTCAGTCAGACCAGTTCCTGATGAATCCATGTCAAGCAACTGGCGCTGACAGATCTTCAGCGCGACTGCTTGTTGGTTTTTCGATGCTGCTCCCTAGGTCCTTCTTCGCTCGCGACGAGATGAGATCAACCAAGCTTCCAGGCACCTTCCACAGACACCATCTTTCGCAACTCTATCATGAAGCCTTTTGCAGCCTCCAATCTTTGTACCTGACTATTGGAGCTCTCTGAATGGCGTACCACGCGAGGAAGCAAAGATGCATGTCGAGCCGTATCCACAGGCGGCCACGCTATACCCAAAATGGACGGCTCCGTATCAAGCTCAAGCTAGCATTTTGCGCCAGTTTCCACTTCATCTTGGAATTTTCTTGGATGCGCTGGGGCAGCTAGAGGGCTCCAAGAGCTACTATTTCTGCGTTCCCGAGCGGAGAGCCGTACTTCTATCCTCTGCATCGCCACCTGCTATGCGAGAGAATGCTCAAGACTTTCATAGCAATTCAGCAAGACAATATGTTTGTACTGGCGTAGGCAAGGCGTATTTACTGCTCTGAAAGCGTTGAGTTTAGATTAGGGTTGTCCTCCATTGTGCCTGCTTTATCTACCTGCATTGATCATTGGCTCAAAAAAAGTCCGACATGGTCGTACAACAGCAACCATGCAGGTTCTTTACGCCTGAGCCGTCGTTCGGACACCAAGTAGCTTCTCGGACTTCAATGCACTTCCGCACGCCATCCACCTATTCCCTACCTACGCCGAGTGCTTGGACCCGGATATCTGCAATAATCTGCTTGCGAACATGCTCTTTCTCGGTACGCCATGGTGGATGCCATGTTTTCACGACCGAATGCGTCCAGCACGCCCGGGATGCGGTCTGAAATGCTAGGGCTATGCATCCTAAATGGAGATCAGGTAGGAACCCACTCGGAGGATATCTCTTAGGAAGATCATATAAGTACTGTATCAGTCTCGTCTATCAGCCTGCATTTCCAGCATCTTCATTATATCCCTTCAGTAGGCAACAGGAACAAGGCTTCGATCGTTCGGCCTTACTACGTCTAGCTACCTTTCGTTTTCGATCTCTTCATCCTCATATCACTACTTTCGTTTTGCTGCTCAAACGTCTCTTAGATGCGTTTCTCTACACTCTCCGCACTGCTGTGTGCAGTCGGAGTGCTTGCTGCTCCCAGCACATCGCACAATGTCAGTGGACTTGCCATTAGCGAACATGGAAAGTGTGGTGGCTCTACTGGCCAGACATGCTTGAACTCATACCTTGGTGACTGTTGCTCAAAAGCAGGCACCTGCGGCGAAGGTGCCTTCTTCTGCGGCCTCGGTTGTCAGGAGGAATTTGGTTCTTGTCTTCCTACCTACAAGGGCAAGCTTGTCAGCCAAGATGGCATGTGTGGCCACGATATTACCTGCAAGGGTTCAGGATTCGGTGACTGCTGTGGAAAGAACAACTGGTGGTATGTGTACCATGATCTAACTTCTATATTCGACATTCACTAATACTCAATAGCGGAGGTGATGCCAAAACTTGTGGTACAGGGTGCCAAGAAGACAATGGCTCTTGCCATGGCGGACAGAGCAACCTGGTTTCCAGAGCCGACCCCAACCCG
>SWBH01000401.1:0-12476 GCA_024195465.1 Aureobasidium sp. EXF-8845 | reverse complement strand
ATAGTCCGTCTCATTCTCAGTGCCAGAGGTCTCTGTCCTTAGCTGCCACGCGCGCCGGCGCTCCTCCACCATACCCTGAACTCGCCTCTTGATAGACGAATGCTCGTGGCCAGTCTTCTGCTTCCAGTGCTTCACACCAGTGCGCGTTCGGTATCCGGTTGTATACCGCTGCGTGGATCCAGAGGACATCGAGTAGCTCCTTTTTCGAGTGCTCACTCCAGTGACGACCAACTGAGCCATCGTCGACACTGGTAGCAGCACGAGCGCCTCGGCCTCTTCCTCCTCTTCCGCCTCGGCCACCCCTTCCGCGAGAGCTTCCGCGAGAGCTCTGAGCGCTCTGCTGGCTTTGCTCGCTTTGAGCGCTAGGTTGAGCTGACTGACCAAGGCCGAGGGCTACAATCGACAGTAGTGACTGCTGCGAATTATCGCTCCACTGGCTAGCTGGTAGGTAAGGGCTCTGGCTGCTCCAGTTATCCATGTTGAAAAGGTATCTACGCTCGAAGCTTAGAGCTCAGAGCTCAGAGCGCCTTGAAGCTCTCGCTAGCTGCGGAGCTAGCTAAACTACGTACCGAACTAACTGAATTCGGCTCATGTACGCCCTTGACACCATGCTGTTCACGCTATACATGAGGCCTCTCGCCACTTGATCGACAAGCCACTCAGAGAGCGAGAAACGCTCATGTACTGATGTTGAACATGAGGTGCTAAAACAGCCTAATACATGCGTTTCTAATTTGAGGACATTGAGTGCTACATGCACAAAATTTGCACAAAATCTTCGCACCATCCGCGACACATCACAGATGTATTCCAACGACCGTGGTAGGACGTAAGGACATGTGTGGGTAGATATGCATAGTAGTATCTATGCGTATACATAATCTGCCTCCGTAATCAAAGTGTATAACTAATTAGATGATAAAGTGTATTATATTAATGTAAAGATATAGCAGAATCTACAACAAAACCACAAACCGGTGAAGTACTGGCGGTAATCAAATTTCTAGCGGGGTGGTACAAAGAAGTGACGATCGATCCGCGTGAACTTACTGCCGCGATTTAAGATTGGGTGCGGGTTGTACGATCGTAATCGCAATCCCCGTTTCTCGAAACTCCATGGACGCCGACGTCGAGATACCGGCTCCTACAAGGCTCCAAGAAACGCGCTTTCTTGTAGGTGTCCAACTCCGGAGTGTGTTCAAGAGGTACATTTAAGCTTCGTAGCCTGTGCAGAAAGGTGTTAGCGGCGGTGCTTCTCCAAGCCACGATTCGACAATGAGGAGAAAGGGAAACTTACCGAAAAGTGGCGAATCCGGGTGCACTTTACCTATCCTCTCGACCTTGAATCCGAGCTTCTCCATCTCCACTACATCAACCAGGCCGCGTGCGTCGAAAACCAAGGCGGGCTTTTTCATCGCTTTCGCGATGCGGGACCAGGGGACGTTTGTGCGGGATTTGGATGTCGTGTCTTTTGCTTGGAGACAGTCTTCGCAGTTCGCGTCACACGCGAGCTCGCCGTCGTTTTGCTGCGAGGAGCTGGCTGCCATCACCTCGAATTTTGTTGTCAGACCTGCCATCTGGCTACAGAGTCTGTCGCCATGTTCGACGCTGTCAAAGAAAGCATCAGGATGAGAAGTGTTGACGGGATGACGGAAGTGCTCCCACGGTGTTAGGATCAGTACAGCATGAGCGTCTTGGCACGCGTCGAACGCGTCGGTCACGGCGCGAATGGGGCCAGTCGGACTAGTGAGATCTTGCCCTGGTAGCGCGAGGAGATTTTGGGCCTCTGACAAGATTTTCTGAGAGTTGCAACCGGGGTCATAAATCACCAGCTCTCGCGGTGATTCTCGGAGGAGTGCCCGCACGACCTCTATCGCTGGAGACTCGCGAGTGTCATTGGTGTCTTCTTTAAAGGCCCAACCCAAAATCGCCAGCTTTTTGCCGACGAGAGATGAGTTCATTTTCTTCACAACGGATGCGACAAATCGATCGCGCTGGAAGTCGTTCATGTGCAACACTTGCATCCAATAGTCTGCAACTTCTGGAAGATTCAAAGTGTTGGCCATGTATACCAGATTGAGGATATCCTTCTTGAAGCACGACCCGCCGAAGCCCAGTCCAGCTTGCAAGAACTTGGATCCCAGACGTGTATCTTGGCCAATGGCAGATGCGATCTCGTCGATATCAGCGCCCGTGGCGTCACACAATGCGCTTACGCTGTTTATGCTGCTGATCCTCTGCGCAAGCATTGCGTTGGCGATCACTTTGGCTAGCTCCGAGGACCAGGTGTTGACGGTGAGGATGCGTGATTTCGGGATCCAGGCTGCATAGACTTCTTTGAGCTTTTCAGCAGCGGCGAGACCGTCCTCCGTTTGAGCAGAACCTATCAGGATTCGGTCAGGGTTCAACAGATTCTTGATTGCTGTGCCCTCGGCCAAGAATTCTGGGTTTGAAAGAATCTCGAAAGGCACGCCTGGGCGATGGATATCAAGCTTTGGACGATTATTAGTATTAGCTTGTGTAAGACGAGGACAAGACGACTTACAATTCGGCGAAGCATTTGTGCAGTACGACAAGGCACCGTGCTCTTCTCCACGATGATGGCGCCTGGTTTGGCCCACTGCGCAACTGAAGTCATGGCACCTTCCAGAGATATCAGATTGGTCGCAGACCCAGCTCCGATACCAGAAATCTTGGTGGGAGTATTGACGCTCATCAGAATCAGGTCAGCATCCTCAACACTCTCTTTGACATTCGTTGTGAAGAAGAGATTGGGAAGACGTGCGTTTGGCGCATCGCAGGGTGCCTCTGCAGTGTCGGGAACACCATCTCTGGCGAGACGCACTACATCAAGTAAACCAGGCTCGTAGACAGGCAAGTGTTTCGAATTCCACTTCTGGATACGATTTGCGTCCAGATCAGCAACGTGGACGGTAATTTGAGGGTTCTTGAGTGCAATGACAGCAGCAGTCGGTCCACCTGAGGGCTTGGTCAATTCAAATTCTCAGCGAGCAGAGCGGATAGAAGCTTACCAACATAACCAGCTCCGATGCAACAGATTTTACGCACAGCTGACTGCGGGTTGCCGCAGATCACGGCACTGTCTTGTCTGAAGTTTTTCGAAAGCATCTTGGAATATCCTCCGGGAGATGAAGGACTCAGTGGGGTTGATGGTGTCTCAAGGCTAGAGGCGGCGCCAGAGATAGGGGAGGCTGGGGATTCTGATCCCTGACTCGCATTGTCGTCGGTGAACATGGCGGCGAAGAATCGAGAGTGAGAGAGACTTGGATGTTGCGGTTCAGACACTGTATCCTGGTGATATAGCTCCATACACTGGAATGCTGTCGTTCTTTATAGCGCAGCGACTCCAGCAGAGGTCTTGATCGCTATATCGCCAATTGAGACTGACTTACCGCAAATGGAAGTGCCTCGACAATAGGTAATGATCAGCTCTCGTTGATGCTTCCATTTCGAATATTCTGAAGAATGTGAGTCAACGGGTTCAGCGTGCGAAGCAAGCTTTGAATCAAGAAGCCGTTATGGCGAACTCTGCAGAAGCGCTAGACCGGCAACTTCAATCGTTCGGCAACCACTGGAACCAAGCCACATCACGTTGTCGAGACTTACCGCATTCGCTTTTGTCAATACTATGATATGTTATTGTCAATTTTTTTCTTGCATCTCTTCCAGCTTCCTTTCACCTTCCTCCCTCATTCTGCTTTCTGTCTTTGCACTCGCGACTTCCCCTCCCCTGCCTGCTTCCCTTCCAAGGTCGGCCGAGAATTATTCCAAGCGGTTTTATCATGCTTTCTCCTCTTTTGAGTCTTCTGCTCCTCTTGCCCATTGACATGGTCTTGGCTGAGATATGTGGCGCTACTGGTGCCATCGGTGACGGAGACTTGTTGTGTATGTTAGCCCCCGTCGTTGACAGAGCTGGCGGTACACTTCTGTCACAATACTTGCTGACATCTGCCACCAGACCTCCCTAACGCCTGGAATGACGACGGCTCCGGTTTCGCTTGTGTCACGGTAAGCCATCGAGCACAAACCCTCATGACGCACTGTGGCTGACCTCGTATTGCTCTTCCAGGAGGACGACCACGACCAAGGTTTCCTGTCCCAATGGAGCTGGCACAAGGACTCGAAGGACGTCCATTCCTACTCTTGTGCGAAGCTGAACAGCGACTCTCTCCCCATCCGTCTTTCAGGTGCCAAATCCCTCACCGTAGATCTCGATTGGTCCATGTCGATGTCCGGCTCATCTAACGGCAAAACTTCTTCTTCGGTTATTGCAAACGTGGCATTCGATATGTTCGCCGATGTCGACATCGATAAAGCTTCTGACTCGACTGCTGCCGCCTTTGAATTCATGATTTGGCTTGGTTCTCGTGGTGCACCTTATCCCATCGGCTACAGCTCCGGTCAGCAGAGTAATGCGACATATCAGCTCGGCGGCCAGACTTTGTAAGTCTTACCACATTCATCATCACTGCTGTAAACAAAACTCCGCTAACGTCATAACAAGCTATCTGTACATTGGCACCAACCACAGAGGAGCTCAAGTCTTCTCTTGGCTCGCTGCCCACGATATCAGAGGCGTGACCGGAGATTTGCTACCCCTCCTCGCATATCTCGTTGATCACAACCATGTAGATCCCGATGCGTATCTTGGGACAATCGAGTTTGGGACCGAGGCTAGCCATTCCCCAAAGAATGTCACCTTCAAGGTCCCGAATCTTTCGCTCGACGTCAGCGACGAGCGCAATCGCTCTTCTGGAGACTCTCCCACTTTCAGGGACATCAGCAAATCGAGTTCAGGGTGGGTGACGCAATCAGACGCCTCAGTCGACAAGCTTCTGAGAGTCTGGCCGGTGGCTTGCGCCTTCGCTTTAGTGATGATTTGGTATTCTTGATCGCGCAAGCAATGCTTCGCAAAGGTAAGAACCCAAAACGGTCTTCCAGAAGGAGGCAGTGGAACACATGGGGCAGCTTTGAATGGCGGGTAGCTGGAGCAGGGCGCGATGATGTCAATTTTCGTTTTCACCTTGAGTCTGTACGGAGAAACAATGATAATCTTGATCCACGTTGTTCGCCTTGTAGATGGCCAAACTTTGTGCGCCTACATGAATATAAGATTGTGAAAACAACGGTGGCTATAGAAGATCTCTCGATCAGATAGAACTGGGAATCGCATGTGGACTAAGGCACGGCAGGAGCTAACGCTCGCAAAGGCAAGTTTCTGGAAACCGATCCCGAAGATGCGAGATAACCGGACATGATTTACTTGCACGATCTCCTGGAGGATTGACAGCCGAGGCCCACGGACTGGAAGATCGACTCTCGAGATTACTTGACTCGATTGGTTGTCGCGTGTCTCAAATCTCCAAGGCAAGCTTTAGCGGGTAACGCAACCGGTTCATGGCAGTGGCCCCCAGGTTTCGGTTCTCGCTTGCCACTAGCAACGGTCACGGATCACGCCAAACACCAACCTTATATCAACTATATCGACTACGAGCCGCATGCTTATAGGTAAGCCAAGCATTGATCGACCTTGTCAACTACGATTAGTTTTACAATCGATGAACGCTGTTCAATACACACGCTCGGTACCTTGCACTTCACGTACTACTGGAACACGATCGATGATATGAGACATATCAAAGTCGACTTTCACCACAGTGTTCAACGTACCGGGAACTTGGCAGGCACAATGTGTCCTCGAGTATGCTTTACAGGTTTTGCGCAAGGCAAGCTGATGGACATTGGCCAATACTTTGCGAGTTCTCAGACCTGATCCGTAGCAGAAGCTCTGCTTTTCGACTCAATATCGAGACACGTTAAGCTTTGCTTGATGGTGAGTTCTAACATGCTTTACAGAATCGCCAGCCCCGTCCTGTATCATCGCGCTGTTGTCCACATCAAGATGGTTATGTTGGCAAGTATTCCTACGTGCACGATCGGAAGTCAATACACACGGTGATCAACCACCTCTGGGATCTAGGACAATATGTTTATCGAAAGAGCCGTCACTGAGATAGCATTAATGTCTCACGTGTACGATATCGAAAAGGCGCAAAGGAGTCAGTCTCCGAAGCAGACTTGCTCGTGATGATGGTTGAGACTCACGACTCCACCAGACTGTCTGCTCGAACAATGTTCTGCCCTATCTTCCAAAATCCTATATATAAGGCTTTGGCTCAACCTCTGAGAACTTTGCCTGCACACTCTCGCTACGTCTCCCTCTATCAAGAACTTTACCCTCTATCAAGACGATCTTTTTTCTTCCCCCTTCCCAAGATATGTCTGAACGATCTTCGCCCGCCGATGCTGGGCGTGAACGCTGGGTATCTCCCCTGAGACTCACGCATACCAATTCTTTTGGGTCTTCAGCTTCGACAAGCACCACCGAATCAGATCCTTTCGTCGCCACTGGTGTGCTTCCTCCTCTTGGTGTTGACACTTTTCCCTTCCAGGTATGTACATCAAACCTGATCATCTAGC
Organism: Aureobasidium sp. EXF-8845; assembly: GCA_024195465.1. NCBI lineage: Eukaryota > Fungi > Ascomycota > Dothideomycetes > Dothideales > Saccotheciaceae > Aureobasidium > Aureobasidium sp. EXF-8845. The sequence continues at coordinate 5,975 of SWBH01000401.1, read as the reverse complement.
AGTGCTAATGCTCAGCAGCCTCCGAGCCACGCTGCGGTATATCCCGCCCTTTCCGAGGTCCCGCAGATTGCTCGCCCAGAGCCTGCTCTAATCAATCCTTTTCGCTCTGGTGCAGATACCCCGAGCAGCTGCGAATCCATTGATGAAGCAAACGAGGATGATCTTATCGTAAGCCGTTGCTCACACGTCTTTGTCCCGAGCATACGAGGCTAATATTATCCCTAGCAACCTGTGTTTCCAGCGAGCCTTCCAGCAGAAATCTATGCTGAAAAGGAAGCGACCAAAGCACAGGATGACATGCAGACCGCTGCCCCTGTACCACCAGAATTCTACAACAAGGAGCACTACGATGAACCCGTCGTCGCCAATCCTCACCCTAGAAAAGGCATCTGGGGACGCTTCAAAGCAGCATACTTCCGCGCCTATAACCCGCAGATGGACGCCGCACTCGTTTTGCCCTCCGGTCCCACTGATGTCGAGAAGCACCTCTACCTCCATACGAACAGATTTCTACTCTATCTCTTTGGTGTCTTTTCCTTTTTGAGTCTGTCCGCGGGTATGTGGCTCTTTGTCGTCTCCGATGTCATCTTCTGCTGGTTCGGTGTACTGTTTGGTCTGATCCAAATCTACCTCATCATTTCCTACGCTGTCAGTCTTTGCGGCGAAGACTGGGATTTTGAGGCCCACAAGAAGATCCTCGAGGAACACCCGATCACCAATGGAAACTGTCCTACCGTCGACATCTATCTGCCTTGTTGCAAAGAGCCACTTGAAATCCTCAACAACACGTACAGATACATTCGCGAATTGCAGTGGCCAGCTGGGAAACTTCAGGTCCATGTCATGGATGATGGCGCTATGGAATCTGTTAAGACGCTTGCCGAGAGCTATGGGTTCAACTACATGCTCCGCGACGACCGTCCTCGCCTTAAGAAAGCCGGTAATCTTCGCTGGGCTTTTGCACGTACAACCGGAGACTTCTTCGCCATCTTCGACGCCGACTTTTGTCCTCGTCCTGACTTTCTGAAGGAGTTGGTGCCGAGAATGCTTGCTGATGATAAGGTTGCTATTGTCCAGACGCCGCAATTCTTCCGCGTTCTCGATGAGCAGACTTGGGTTGAGCAAGGTGCGAGTGCCATCCAGGAGTTGTTTTACAGAGTCGTGCAGGTCAATCGCAATCGCTGGGGCGCATCTATCTGTGTGGGCAGCAATGCGATTTACCGTCGCGCTGCGCTAGTCGAAGTTGGTGGTACTGCTGAGATTGGCTTTTCTGAAGACGTGCATACTGGTTTCGGTTGCGTAGACCGCGGCTGGCTTGTCAACTACGTCCCTCTCTGCCTTGCCTGCGGCATCTGCCCCGACACCCCTCGAGCCTTCTTCTCTCAACAAATGCGCTGGTGCATGGGTTCCACGACACTGCTCACAAACCCTGACTTTTGGACCTCTACCCTCAACTGGAAACAAAAGATCTGCTACTTGTGTGGTATGATGTACTATTCCGCCATGGCCTTGTCCATCTTCCTCTCTCCGGTTCCTGGTATCTTCCTCCTCTGGTTCCGCCCTGAACTTTTCAAATACTACAACCTTGCTTTCGCAGTGCCATCACTCATATACGGCCTCGTCGCCTTCCGCATCTGGGCAAAAGCTTCCTATGGCTTAAATGTCCAATACATCATGGTCATCCAATCTTATGCCTACTTGACAGCCATCAAAGATCGTATTCTCAACAGAGGATTGGCTTGGGCGCCTTCTGGAGACACAAAGTCGCACACGAACAACAAGTATCGCAACATGAGGATCTTGTGTGCTATGTGGACGCTTACGATTACTGGATTTCTGGTTAGTGGTGTGACATACCGAATTCTCAAGGGGCTGGAGTGGTATAATTGTTTGCCTATCCTTTTGTTGCACTCTTTTAATCTTGTTTTGGCGCATAGATTCTTGCTCTGTGCTGCTTAGTTCAAGATGTCGTTCAAGCGAGGCTCAAGTGGAGTCTTTCTCGAGTGCGTTACTATGCCAATATGTTTCCAGATAGCAAATAGACTACACCAATTCCTTTGTCCTTTCCTTAACTCCATCTTCGTCCGCTATGCTTCTCCTTTAGTCTTTTCCAATAACAGAACGTTTCTCTCCCTCGTGGCTTACATAAAAAAGAGTTTACAAATGTCAATACTTGGGTCTCACATACTTGATTCATCCGTCGTAAGTCGCAAACCACTACAGCATAAACTCGGATTCGCGTACATCTTGTCGCCTTAGGGTTTTAGGGGTAGGCAGCGTTCCATTTTACTCCTATATAGCTATATTCCGCTCCTAAAGTATAGTATGCACATAAGACAAGGAAAAGTAGGTAAGAAACCTCTAAAAAACTAATATAGGAAATATTTTTTTTAGGTCAAGGCCTAGTCAATACCGTAGCCCACCTAGTTTCTTACTCGAAGGCGAATAAGAAGGACCGAGATTTAGTTATTCAGCTACTTGAAAGTGCTAGGAGGAAAGGATCTCTTTAACTCCTTATAGGTTTACGAGGTTTCCTCCCTAAGTAAGCCTCTTTAGCTAAGGATAAACAGTCTAAATACCTAGCTAAGTACGCGATATTTATTCTTTTTTTTTTTATCTATTCTTCGGTTATAAGAGTGTCGTTTAGGTCCTTCTTTACCTATTCCTTTATAAGGGAGTTTATCTAGTGTCACGGGCGAACGACGTAGACACAGAGGTTCAGTGTAATGTAGTACTCAATAGGTCCGATAAGAAGGAGCGAAGTACAATGTTATGGCCAACAATCCTAGGAAGAATAACTGGTCACGGGAGTTGTACTCGTGGAGAGGAGTGTCAAGCGAAGTGAAGCAGGTTGTGTAGTAGTGTATACCTAAGGGACTGTTGGAATAACTAATTGAGTTGAACGCAGGACTTCCTAGTGAAGACCTGCCTACCTATATACCTAATAGATAATGAATGTATGCATGCTGCTCTGTATGCTATATGGTGCTCTGTGGAGCAGAGCAGCAGAGCAGAGCAGAGCATATAGCGTGTTCATGCAAGCTGCTCTGTTGTGCCAAGGTGCGGTGTTATTGAGTAGCCGGATCCCCGAGGCTTGGCGGATTGTGTATATAATCGTGCGGTATGCCAGAAACAAAGATTCAGGTTCCTTTGGCAATTTCAGCGGAGAATAACAGAGCAGGCTGTGCGACCCTGTCATTAGCGGGATTGTAACATAGAATTGGCGGAATCCGACAGAAAAGGCGCGGCCACCAAGCCTTACCGCACGGGCCAAGGCTGGCTGGGAACCTTCCCAGCCCGCTTCCTGCTACCTCTTTACCTCCTTGTCTACGTCTCGTCATACAGCTTAGGCTAGTATCTACGTATTGATTGTTATTTCCGACTACGCTCCCTGACAATCGCGATCTACGGTAGAATCGTGACTCGTTAAGCCAGTGCCACGTTAGACTACAGAGCGTGCAGAACACACATGCGGAAGTACGTATGATAGTGCGATATGCGTTGTCCGATGCACTAGTCCTAGTGAGGCAGTTCGTACAGTAGCGTCAAGGTCTCACAGCCTTTCCTTCCGAACTGTTATCGACGTGCGGGGTAATTATTGCCAGACAGAAACTCGTATTCTTGCCCATGCGTCTGCTTGACAGAAGAGAAAGAGATGGAGGATTTAGCAGCACTGATACGGCAAGGAATGACGGTGCTCAGTCAGCAAGAAAGTCACTAATCCTTCGTACTAAGTCCGACCCCTCGAGTCAGCATGCAGATTCCGACGAGTATCATGCAAGCGAAGGATAAGCACATGACGACGTTGGTCGCGTGGTCCTGGCTCGATAACTCTATGGGCACCATATATCCGAGAGGCAGGGATATTGGCATGAAAGCCCGCTTGCGCCGTATATATAAGAGTACGCGCCCGCACTATCGACCAAAACTGATTGAGCAGGCATTCCCGGACTTCATTCCAGTGACTATGGCGTCAAACCTACCCGGTCGTTGCTGCATCGATGGTGTTAGGCACGATGGCAGTAGCAAGGGTGAGATTGGGAATATCGGAAGCAGTAAGTTAGAGAAAAAAATTTGTTTGCCCTAAGGGTATCCATACAGATTCATTGACGTCTCGCAGTCTCGACCTATTTCTCCTATCCCGAAGACAGGCAGACCAAGAACGCTATATTGATTCTCACTGATTTCTTCGGCCATGAGTTCATCAATGTTCAGCTGTAATGCACATCTCAGCATTTTTCATGATTGCAAGAAGGATTTCTGACTTGCGTGGCCAGAATCGCTGATCAGTTCGCCGCGAACGGCTATTTCGTCGTGATGCCTGACCTTTACGAAGGCGATGCTGTTTCCCTCGAACGTCCCGAGGGTTTTGACATAATGGCCTGGGGCCAAAGAGGTGGTCCAGAAGGCAAAGGTCATGGGCCTGGACAAGTCGACCCCATCATCCACACCGTCATCGAAGAGATGCGTTCCAACCTCGGCGTAGAGAGAATTGGTAGCGTTGGTTACTGTTTTGGCGCCAAATATGTTGCTCGCTTCCTTGCTAGGGGTAGGGGAGTCGATGTTGGCGCAATGGCGCACCCGAGTTTCGTGGATGCCGATGAGATAAGAGCGATTGAGCGACCACTGATCATCGCGGCAGCGGAAAATGACCACGTTTTCTCGGAGGACAAGAGGCACGAAACTGAAAAGATCCTCAAGGAGGGTAAGAAGATCTACCAGCTCACTCTATACAGTGGTGTCGAGCATGGTTTTGCAGTACGTTCAGGGATGAGTAAGAAGGAAGTGAAGTACGCCAAGGAAGCCACGTTCCTGCTGCAAGTACTTTGGTTCCGTGAGTGGTTGAGAGAAGCATAATACTGTTGTTGCGCTCACTTAACGCCGGGAAAGGAAGCAATAGGTCGATGGTGAGAGGGAAAAATGGCAACTAGACCTGAATGCGGTCAAGGCCACCCTCGGATTTGCTAGAGTAACAGGCAGACTCCAAAGAAAGGCATGAAAACATGAAAACCAAAAGAGCACATCAGATTGATACAAGGTGTTGCACACCCACCTATAACAACATAATCACCACCGTAGACGACTGCCTCCTAAGACTAGATTGATTGATTGATTGATTGATCGATTCATTTGATCAGGCTACTTGGTTCTACGGCGAACCTATTGGCCGTCTCCTACTGGTTTTACCTTCTGTGTCCCTTTCTGTCCTTATTCGATTCTAGCTTCCCCTTACTCGGCTTCTTTTGTCTGCCACGTAGACCTGCCCGTCTTGCAAAGGAAGTGAAGAACCGCCTTTACCGCTAGAAGGTCCGCTTTCCATTTTTTCTTTAGCCCGTCGACTGGTTGCCTAGTCTTTAGATCTTCCTAGGGGTTCCACCCTCCGAGTATGTAAGATAGGTCTCTCCACCTATGTCCTATTACCTCTAACTATAGATCAAAAGGGGATGAGGGCTCGTCGGCTTTTCTTACTTTCTTCGCTTCGTACGTGATTGGCTAGGATCTGTGGGGAAACTTCAAAAACTGACCCTCATCCCCTTTTTCTTCTTACCCTCATCTCATTTTTGGTTTTCTCTCGTACGAAGCTCGAATTTAAGCAGTGAGCAGATCGTGAGTAGATCTTTCGTATGCACCAAAAGGTTTCGTCGTACGATCAAGATTGCGATTGTTGTTGCTCGTCAAAGACAGTGACTTTTTTCTACGTACGACGCGCAACGGAGAGCTAGGAACACGTGCAAATCCTTCCAACTACACACTGTACCGAACTACTCTAGAACACCTCGTACGAGAACTTTTCTCGACTCATCGTACGCGCTCCGTCCTTTGCTATGTCGTCGTTGGAATCGTACGGGATCACATACCGACCGTCATGGGACTGTTTTCTCTGTAGCGCGTGTCGCTTTGCCGTACGACCTAGTCATGTCCGTGCGCACTGGAGCAAGCAGCACCAGAGAAAGGGCAACGAACTTCGTACGATT
>SWBH01000400.1:0-12476 GCA_024195465.1 Aureobasidium sp. EXF-8845 | reverse complement strand
ATGGCTACGAACTGCCATGTAAGAAGGTCATCCACACTGTCGGCCCCGTCTACTGGCGCACCAAGAAACAAGGCAAGCATACCAGCCTGTTGCAATCATGCTACCGCCGCTCGCTCGACTTGGCCGCAGAGAACGGTTGCAAGAGTATTGCATTCAGCGCGCTAAGCACTGGCGTCTATGGCTATCCAAGCAATGAGGCAGCAGCTACTGCTATTGGCGAGGTCAAGAAGTGGCTTGACACGGACGCAAAGGCCGACAAGCTCGACCACATCATCTTCTGCAACTTCATGGAGAAGGACGAGGACGCCTACTACGAGTGGTTGCCGTGAGTTATCTCCGAGGATGTTGTTCGTCAGTGGCTGACTTTGTGTACAGCAAATACTTCCCACCGACCGAGACCAGCGAAGACCAGAGCAAGAACGTCGGGACCGAGGAAGAAGCACAGAAGGAACAGGTCATGAGCGAGGACAAGACGGAGGGTACAAAGCAGTCAAAGGGCGACGACAAGATGATTGACTCGATCCAGAGCGAACTCGAGGTTGAAGCATATGACCAGACCAAGACTGAGGTTGCGGGCCAAAGCAAGAGCGAGGAGGGTGGACAAGAGATGGCCGACCTTCCCAGTGTCCCTAACACGGAGCCTAGCGAGCACGGTCTGCCTGAGGCTAAGAAACTCAAGCTCAACGACGACTAGGGAATCCGAGAATCAGGACGTGATGGTCTGAGAGCCGCAAAATGGGTCAGAGGCAGGAGGAAAGCATGAGGATGACGGCCACCAGAGGTGTGTCATGCAGCCATGAAATAACGAACAATGCCGTAACAGCATCGGAATAGCAAGACAGACAAGATCAGAAAAGTCATGTTCCAAGCCAAAATATGGGTCGGCGTCGTAATTAACTATGCCCAATCTTGGTCGTGACGGTTGCGATCAACTGGGGAAGGCGCGCGGCGCGCGGGCTGCTCGTCCAGACTCGTCCTCAGCCGGCAGGAAGTCACTCTTGTCAATAAAGCCTCGTGCTCGCACAATGACTCTAACGTCGCTGTAATTCATCTCTAATGTATATTCTTTCCCCTTTCTTTGCTCCTCTTGTACATACCACCTGTTGATCTCACCCCGCTGTGGCCGGATACATGGCCTCCGACGACGACCCCGATGCGACTCTGAAAACAGCCATCGACTCCTTGGGCGACGACTCTTCCTACACCGTTCACCGCCTCAAACATGCTTCCCCTGAGCACTTGTACCTGACCACTCGTCGCTGTTTCATTGGCCCTATCCCAGAGGGTTGGCTAAAATCACATCGCAAAGATTGGTACAAGCACCACCTGGGTATCCACCACTCCTCCAAGGCTCCTTCATTCTCGACCTCCTCCGATGTCAGCCAACGTCGTCGCTTGACTGGTCTCGATGCCCCGAACACCTCTGTCTATCGAGCGACCTTCCCGCAACCTGATAACGTCCGTAGAGAAAAAGGTCTTGAGGAGGACGAGGAGGACGATCATGAAGTCCCAGCCAGCTCTCGCAAGAGCGCTAAGGACCAAATGATACCTATTGCGGAGCAGGTCGACGATGGTGCGGAGTCAGATGGCGAAGCTACAATCAGAGCGCCGGTCGCTCTCGACATCCCAAGGGCAGGCCCAAGCGATCCAAGACTGCTGAAAGAGGAGGGAGGAAACGCTGAGGAGGTTCTGTCTTCGTACGCTACAGCTCACACTGTAGCCTCTCCCTCCACACCCACTCCTCTAGCCACGCCCAGGCCCGGCGACGCAACATCGGACTATATGAACTCGCGACCAACGGATACATTCTTGCGACGTGAAACCTCAGACACCTCGTTTGTAACAGCTTCCGATGGAAACTCGATCATTGTAGACGAACCGGGCGTCGCCTTCCAAACCCAACCTGAATCCTCTAACGATTACGAAGCGACACCGAAGAATAGTCCTCGCCCTGGGGAAGAGCGAAGTAGTGCTTCTTTCGAGACCACAAATCCAGCCACACCAGGACCCACTACATCTGATACCTTCCTCCTCGCTTCGCAAAACGGACAGCAACGAGATAAGGACTTGAGCGAAAATGATACAGCAGACACATCGCAAAACTTGAAACAGCGACAAGCATCACAACCGATCACTGAACAAGCCAATGCCAATCCTGAACTCAGATCTCCCGGTGTTGTCAGATTCAACATTCCCGAAAATCCAATGTTAAAGCAAGAGATGCAGGTACGAGCCAGAATGGCCCAAGGCATGCGCAAATCGCGAATATCCCGAGCCTTCACTCGTGGGAAGTTGAAGGACGGTGAGATTGTTAAAGTCGAGAAGATGCTTGTTCGTATGGACATTACTACAGGCTCAGAGCAACCCAACGAAGATTATGACGAGAAAGATAGCCAGCGGGTTGAGACACGAACCACCGAGAAGTGGAGAGAGTTCATGGTTGTGTGTCGAGAAAGCCATGAAGATGATGCCGTCTTGTGTCTGCAAATGTACAAGACCCGAGTGAGTAACGGAATCTCGACGATCGACTCGGAAATTGACTCCATCTCTAGGTTATACCAGCAACCAATCAAAGCAAGACCAAGAAGCGCTACAAGCACCAAATACTACTGGATCCTACAAAGCTCAAGATCAATCTGTACAGTAGTCTGGACAAGACTCTTGTGCTCTGGCAAGCCAAGGGACCGCAGACTAATATTTGTTTCCTCCGGCCTCGCTCCACTCCTAGCGCAGTAGAATGGTATACTTTCTTGAGAGGCGTACTAGGCTTACACCGACCACGCACTCTTCAGATCAACATACCCGATCTGAGTGTCGGCCTTCGACTTGATAATCCATTCGAAGAACTCGAGTCCTCGGAAACTCTGGAAAAAGCTGCAGATGGGGATGAAGCTGCGATCGTGAAAGCCATGCAAGCTGAACGAGCTATCGCCTCGAAAATTATCGATCGTTGTTTGGAGATGCTAGCTCAAAATGGTGAATGGGACGAGGTACTGAAAACATGGGGACACAAATCGAAGATTGGTCTGGCTTGGAAGCGCTACGATCGACTGGAATGGGTACACGGCATTAACGAGCATAAGATGTACGGCACCATGGCATTACAACGAACCCACGAGCTCGAGTTGCGTCCGAAACAGCACTATCCTGTATTTGTCAAGATGGCAGATGGAGAAACCATGCAGGAGCCTGCTCCGGTAGAAGGCTTCCTTATTCGCTTGACGTCTCAGAAAGGTAACGACCAGAAGTTCGGAAAGTTGTTCTACAAGCGATTGTACTTCAGCACACAAAACAACTACCTGCTGTTTCTCCGACCAGCGAAAGCAAAGCCACCACCGCCACCCAAAATGCCCATGACGGAAAATTGCAACATTCCTAGCGCGAAGCAGATTGCAGAAAAGATCCCTCTAATCTACGCAGTGAATCCATTCCCAATGTACGATGGCACGGTTGCGTGGTTGTCAGGCTCTGCCAACGATGCTGAAGATAGTAAACGACATGATCGAGACGCGTACGATGAAGCAGAACGAAACGCGCAATCTTTGCTCGATTGTGACGGCTTCATCAATCTCTCTGACGTCGTAGAGGTTCGCAATGTAGTAAGAGGAGCAACGCCAGCTGATGAAGTTGTGGATGAAGGTCCACACGTCGACTTCGATGAGGAGGTTGAGGATAGTCATCGTGATGATGGTACCACCAAAGACTTTGACGACGATCGAACTTTTGAGCTGCTCATGCGCAATGGACTGGTTGTGCGACTGCAAGCTTTCAGCAAGGCGACCAAGAAGGAGTGGATAAGACGACTTCGAGCTCTGGCAAAATACTGGACACGACGAGCTTCCCAGGATCTGGCTCTTTTCAAGCTTGTCCGGCAGCAAAATCTGGACACACTCAAACTTGACATGCAGGCAGAAGCGTACGTCGGTATGTTTGCGCACAAATGGGAAGTGACCAAATCATTCGCTTCGCCAGAGCTGTACAATGTGTGCGGCATATCGAACTGCCGCGCTATTCACCGTTCTGGAATCTTGTTCCGAAAACCTCGCGTGCATGGGGTCTTCTCTAGAACTCATGTGATACTGAGCCATGGGCACCTCCTCGTATTTGAGGACACATTGCGAAGTGCTACAGGCAAAAAAGTGTCTCATATACACCACTCGCGCATTGCATCCATCGATCTTCGAGGCTGCTATGTATACTCGGGACTTATCACAGCAAACGACCTACTGTATTCGAACCGCACGTTTGACAACAACCGACCTGGTAACGACGCACTTCCTCGTATGTATCTCGAAGATGGATGGGCAAGTGCAGACGATGATGCCATGACTACGTTTGTGGTGTGGACCGGGCAGCACAAAGGATGGTTTAGAGCAAGAGAGGAGGACGGCAACGAAGGACAGCAAAAGAGCGGAGGAGCACGCAACAAGCTGAAGAGAGTGTCGCAGTTGGGGACGACAGGCAGGGCAATCGTGTTCAAGGCGAGAAGTCGAACGGAGCGAGATCACTGGGTGCTGGGCATCGAGACGGAAATGGAGAGACTGTCTCAATCGGAAGATGTTAGAGTGGTGGGAGAAGAGGTTGTGGATCACTCTTGATGAGTAAGGAACGAGGATGTCAGTAGTTTGAGGTTCACATCGTTTGATAGCAGGGCCGGCACTTGAGACTTCTGCGAGGTTGTAGACTGAGTAAGATATTAATGTAATACAAGAGCTGGAGGCAGCAAGGCAGGTGTAGCCTATACAAACCAAACAGCGAGTCAACAAGGTTCATGTAGACAGGCGGGCCAAGGCGGCTGCGAGTGTAGGGCAAAAACGGAAAATGGTTCAGCAAATTCGAGGCGGGTCTCGACCGGGCTGTTTAGTTTCGGCGGCGCCGGCATGTTGGCCGCCTTTTGCGATCGGAGGATCAGAGAGATCGGACGCGGGTTGAGCAGAAGGAAGTGTGCAGCATGCACCAAGTGCAGTGCGTAGACAACTGGACTCGATCAAGACATCACGCATCCCACTCGCTGAAAGTGCACGTCGTGCCTTGTACCTGCACTATCGGAAGGTGCTTCGCTCATGCCGCTAAGAGCTGAATAACACCAAACATGGCGTCGCCGGAGCCTTCTGCGCCAGCGAACCCATCACACTCTTTCTATCAACCTCACTTTCCCAGTGCCGAAGGACGCAATGCTCCGCGAGATGCCCGCTCCTTACCCTTGCGACCGCGCAGTATTGGGCCTGTCTTCGACCAACAACATGCGACAGAACCCATCGCCGCCTTCAATCAAGAAGCCCACAATCGAAACTATGCCAACCAAGAGCCTGACACCGACCAACCTACACCCTCCGAACAGGCGTCCTCAGACTTGCAAGATACCTACCTGATGCCCTCGCTGTCCGAGAACGAACGCCTTCGTTTGACGCTATTCTGGTACTACACGCATGCCAACAAGATGATGGAAGACGACGAATTTCTACTCGCTCTGCAACAAAAGCTCGACCTTGTCCAGGCCTTTATGGGCTGGGACTTTGCCATCATGGGCTTGGTCAGCGAGCACGTCTTTACCCGCATCGCTGTCGCTGGCTTGCCTCTGGCCATCTTGCCGCGTCGCGAGAGTACCTGCTCGCATACAATCAACCAACCGCCCGGCACAGTCTTCATGCTGCCCAACATGGCTAGCGACTGGCGCTTCAAGCACTCGCCTCATGTTGAGGAAGGCGGCCTACGTAGCTATGCTGGTGCCACGCTTCGTTGCAAAGCAGACACTGGCGAAGATGTCGCTCTGGGAAGTCTTTGCATCGCTTCCAATTCAGAAATGCCTCCGCTCTCTCCTACCCAACAGGATGCTCTGGTTCGTTTCGCCGATATGCTCTCAAGTGAGATTGTCGCTCGGGCAAGGGAAGCTCGCAGACAACAGCGCCAAATTATGGCTGACCTTGTCGCGCAAACACACAAATACACCTCTCCTGCAGCCGTCAAGGGCCATGTCTTGGAAATTCTTGCTCAGGTTTATCCTGATGCCGTTGTCAGCATCCAAGATGCTCCTCCCAATAACACCATTTCCCTACCCAACCACGCCCCGGTCGAGTACACCGATTTCCAAGACGGCCTGTGGGAAGACTCGCAACTCATTGCACATCTAATCGTCACTCAAAATCACACTCAACTTACCTCCGAATCCACCGTCCGTGCAATTGCACATCCATGCCAGAGGATACCCACAACGAGATATCTTGTTGTTGCTTCAACAAATGTCCAGTTGGTCTTTGACGACGTCGACTCCTGGTTTGTTGACAAGTGTGCAAGCTTGATGGCAGACTCTACTCAAGAGAGCCGTCTCAAAGAAGCGCTAACAGCCAAGGAGGCTTTCCTTCGAGGCATCACTCATCAACTAAGAACACGTAAGGTCCCCTCTATGTGCTTGCAATTTCCTCTCTGACAAAAACAAAACAATAGCTATCCACGGTGTCTTGGGCTCGTGTGAATTGCTTTTCGAAGAGCTGGCGAGTCGAGACATGCTCTCAGCTGGTATCTCTGGGCTAAATCCTTCTTCGGTCCTTGGTGCCATCAGAGACTCTGGCCGAGAACTCATGTCTACTGTCAACAACATGCTCAAACTGAACCGTTGGGCTGAAGAAACCGGTGGCTCCATTCAACCTGCTTCGCTCTTGAGCCTCAATCTGATCGAACAAGAGATCATTTACGAAGTGCAGCAGTCGATTCCCGAGCATGAACTTTCGGAAGTTTCTGTCATGTTCGAGAACAGGCTCAGAAGTGATGAGAGCATGATAGTGATGGATCTAGGTCTCCTGAAAGAGTGTGTTCAGGCGCTGATTCAAAATGCTTTGTCATACACTGACGCTGGAGCTGTAATCGTCGTCATCATGGCATCTGCCGACTACACAAGCTTGATCTTTGACATTAAGGATACTGGATATGGTGTTGCTCCAGAAGACCAAGGAAGGATATTTGAAGCCTATGAAAAAGTGGATACCCACACAAGAGGAGCAGGACTTGGTCTTACACTCTCAGCGAAGATCGCCAATGCCATGAACGGCAGTGTCACATTGGTTTCCTCCAAGCAAGGTGCAACTGATCATGGATCATTGTTCCGTGCTCAATTCCTCAACCCGGGCTTTGCTTGTCCTGCAATCCGTCCAGTGTCATTTGACGCAAATCTGAAAGATCTACCTAGGAGTTTCCATGTCGTACCAGCCAAGTCACAGCGACCAGAGCTTGTTCTCCACTTTGCATCCTATCTGAATCACCACGGGTTCAAGGACTCGGAGACACCCGAGAACTCTTTTATAATACTGACCTATACACCGGACGCCGATGAACTCCGTCGCTTTGTTTCTGAACTCGACACGAGGCAAGTTGCTGTGTGTCTGGTACCTGCCGGCGCATCAACAGACAAGCTTCATGGCGTTCACGAAGTGCGTTTCTTCTCGGGACCGTTCCTGACATCTCGTCTGGAAGAAATCACTACCGAACTGGACACCGTCTACAAGCGACTAAACTCCGATCCCGAAGCTGGCGAAACTGCCACAGGGTTGGCCAATCGTCACGACGCTCACCGCACGTCTGGGACAGACAGCGGACTTGATCCAGCAGATGCACAACCCATGGCTCTTTTGGTTGACGATAACGTTGTCAACTTACGCATCATGCGCATGTATTGCGAGAAACGCAAGATCCAGTATCTCACCGCCATGGATGGCACAGAAGCAGTTAACGTTTTCGAATCATCCCTTGAGACCAACCCGGTCAATCTCATCCTTATGGATCTTCAAATGCCAGTGTGCGATGGCATCGAAGCAACGCGGCGGATCCGTGAGATAGAGACCGAAAAAGCGTTACCCAGATCAGCACTGTTCATCGTAACAGGTCAGGACACTCAAGCCGACAAGCAGAGCAGTTTCCAGGCTGGAGCTGATCAATTCTTCGTCAAACCTTTGGGTTTGAAGACGCTGGATAAAGGTATCAAAGAGTACTTCCCGGCTATCACGCTTGACAAAAAGACGCCTTCTCAAGCGACTGGAGAGGCAAGCAGGACCTGAGTAATCAAACAGACACAATCACGATCAAAACAAAAAGCATGGGAACTGGCGTTACACATTGAGGAGTTTCTGGTGGACAAGCGATTTTGGTCATAATCGTCAATAGGAGAAGATTATTTGGCTTGGGTCGAAGTTGCGAAGGCTGAAGAAGGAAAACTGCATAATAGCATATGTTGATGACATTTTCTTTTGTGGTCATATGGCATGGTATCTCCCTTTTTATCTAGAGTAGTTGGTATAATTGCATCATGAGTTTCGTCTGCGTTTGTCTTAATCATCTATGCATGCCAACTTTCATGTGGATGGGCTCCGTTCGTACTTTTTGGCGAGATAGTACTGGTGTATTTAGAGCAGAGTCACATGGTCAGATCAATATTCTCATTGTCAAAGTATTATAGTACAGGGTCGTCGGCATCTCAACCGCGGTTAAAACTGCCGCGTATCACCAGATAGTCGTTCTATACCATGGCAGTCTTAGCCGAGTCTGCTCCTCGACTGAGATTTTTCCGAAACACCAACTTGAAATGCGGTAATAGCTGAGCAGAAGGGCTCTACAGCCATCACATTGTACTTTTACGAGTTTTGACAGACAGGACACATTTGGCAGTATTTGACTCCCCTCGTTGGCTACAGACGGGATCTCTCTGAGCTTTGGCAGGCATCGGCATCTCTACACGAATACCTAAATTGCGCGTCTTTCTGGTCATCACTCTTTTTTGATGTAGGTTGTGTATCCTTTTTCACAGGTAGGTGATACAAGGATATTTGTTGATGGCGTCGTTAGTCAGTCTAGAACCTGGAGTCCTCTATTCATTGTTCCATTTTTCGGATCGCTTAAAACACTGCAGTATAGTTGTTTCGCACATTGGATAGCGCTTTTCTCTGTATCTCAGGAACAGAGACACTGGCCTATCAACTACGCGTACTGTCAATTCTCGACTGGAGCCTTGCAACTGCATATCTTGCATACATCGTGCAAACACACTATTCGAAATGATCAATCTACCATCAGGATATACGGATATTCACGACTACACACAGGATGTTATAGCATTTATGCATGAGCCTCTGTCAACACAAATCACAGGAGGTATCCATGTCAACGACGCTTTCATCTACAACCCCTGGGAAAATTTACCATTTGAATGGACGATATGGTGGGAGTCTCTACCTAGCCCACAACACGCACAGAAAGATCTCGTCAACAGTCTGCGCGATACACCAGAAGCTAGACTGCATGATTTGCCCGGTCGACCAGAAGCTCTTTCGAAATGGCTGGAGCGGATACGCAACTTAAGTCTTGATCGCGATCAACTAGTTCTACCTGATGAGGTTCCTCACGTAGAGATTCCAGATACCTTGGCTTCGAGGATGGCTACCAAAAAACTCGCAGAAGTAAAAGCTGGGGCGAGATATATCAATCACATCTGCAAAACCTACGGGATCACTCGTGTGGTGGATATAGGCAGTGGACAAGGATATCTATCTCTCACTCTAGCCGCAATTTGCAATTTAAAGGTTCTTGCTATCGACGGCAGTGCCTCGCAAATCCAAGGTTCCAAACAGGCAGCGCAACAAGCTGGATTAGTGGAGGGAGAAGATATCACACATCTGGTTCGCTACATAACCGGCTCCTCCGACGAGTTGGGCGAAGAAATCTCAACATGGGCGAAAGGGGAGAAATGCCTTCTTACTGGTTTACACGCTTGTGGATCGCTTTCAGAACATATGCTTCGTTTATCCACTGCTGTATCTTGTGTTGCCTATACCGCAGTGGTGGGATGTTGTTTCAATCACATCACACCTCTGTCTTCCGCCCACCCTCAAGGTTTCCCTATATCAAAGTATATGAGGGAGAATGGCCTCAAGCTATCGGCTTCGGCATTGGTTACGGGGTGTCAGGCACCTACGAACTGGACACATACTCCAAACTCAACATTTGGGAGAAAATTCTGGTATCGTGCTGTTTTGGAGAAATTGCTTTGGGATAAAGGCTTGCTGCCACAAGGTTCGCAGAGACCGGTTTGGGGTATTAGAACTGGTGATTTGGTGTCTTTTGCTGCGTACACACATCGCGCTATGTCGTCGTTGAAGCTTACACTTGGTGTCGAAATCACTGAAGAGGAAATTGCAACTTATGAGGAGGATTACAAGGATAGAAAAGGTGAGATTTCGATACTACAGACGCTATCGGTTTTACTTTGTAGAGTTGTAGAGTCGGTTATTGCATTGGATAGAGTGTTTTTCTTGAGGGAAGCAGGGATAGGGGAGGTGGGGTGGGAGATGATTTTCGAGTATGAGAGTAGCCCGAGGAATATTATGGTTGTTGGGTATAGGAAAGGGGAAGGATTGTAGGAGATGAGGAGTGGTTAGGGAAGTTGGGTAGTTGTGGAGATGCAGGAAGTATGATGAGTTTTGACCAAAGAAAGGGGGTGGACGAGAGATCTCTCTGGACGGAGGTGTGGATGTTGAGATCATTGTGCATCCTGATAGTGTATTAGACGATCGATGATCTAGGGAAGATATTCTACACTGACAAGTACACCTCACTTGTTCGGCTTATGAATCTAGTATATGATAACTTTCACTCAGCTGTGATGATAGTATTCTTCACTATTCTGTCTGCGTTTGTTTCCGACTCACCAAAAAGCTACTCAACTTCCCAGAACTGGAGCTACTCTACTCGTCCGCTAATCTTTGACAAGGATTTGAAAAGTTTCAATCCACTCACACGTCACTTTAGACCTGACGCTGTAGTTCCTGGCTCGCAGAGTTATCTCGACGTGAGCGGCGTTCACGTAACAGAGTAGCGTGACGATAGGACGTCCGAGGACGACTAAGGGTCGACGACGAGGGTTTTAGTGAGTTGGATCACATTTGGCGGTGTTCATTATAGGCGGTTTGCGTTCGATCACAAGAGCGTCGAGGAGGGCAACGAATGTATGGAGCGATGGGGCGTCGTGGCATCGCCCGATTCGCGAGCTGCTTCGTGCCCGTGCATTCGTTGTGCTTAATAGTATCGTTTTCTGGGTTATGGTATCCAGGTGCTTTGTCGATTGTCACGAAGGTGTACAAATCAAGGAGGAATATGACGTTTTGTTGTGCCCGGTGTATCTCTGTCGGAATGGTATAGAAAGCTCGACTCTCGCATGTTCGATGAGCAGCAATCTTCCACAAAAGTACATCAGCTTGTAGTACAACTGCCTATCATTGAGCAGCCTCTAAGAAACGAAGGGTAGGAAATTGAGGCGACAACGACCCAGTTGACGATGTTTGTGTCAGCGGCGTGCTTTGGCATCGTACTCAGACCAATCTGTCGGCATATCTGCTAATGAAGGCGGGAGCCACAGCTTGGGTTTCTTGATCTTGGCCATTGTTGGTTGATGTTTGCTTGAGGTTCTGGTTTTGTGTGTTGAGATGGTGTCAATGTGAAAGTGGGTTGTCTTGGATTGCCTTGTTGTGAAGTCGTCGACCGAAAGATCTCACTCGTGTGAAATCAGTGATTATGATAAGGTCTCACATTGCGCCCTTGTTCCCAAAAACACCGACTCACAGCTCATCTATGTTATATTCGACCTTTCGCTCTGCTGTATACAAGGCAACGACCATCTGATCTATTTGACAAGACGAACCCTTCACTATCGGGAGTAAGCAATCTGTCCACGGAATAGCGATTGCAATGCTGAGTTTTGAATCTAGCAAAGAGCAACCATCATGCCATCCTCAAGCGACCACGACACAGACAAAGAACGCCGCCTCATTGGTGTCTTCATCCACGCCCACGTCCGCCTCTATCACGCCGACGAATACCTTCTCAACCGCCATCTCCTCTCAGCCTTCTCCGCCGTCCTCGAACTGGAAGAAGCAGACCTTGAAGCACAGCTCGAAGACAAGTACGGAATCGAGATGATGCTTGCCGAGGAAGACAGACTTGCCAGATGGATGGAAAGAACCAAGAGTGGACTTGTGTATTTGGCTGCTGAGATCGTGGAGGATGTTGCTAGAGAGACGGTGGGAGAGTTTGGGGTTTGGGAGCAAGAGGTTATGTTCCAACTTGCTTGGGATATGTATGCTGTTGCGAGGGAATTGAAGAGGCCAGAGATTGATTACATGACCATTGACGACTGAGCTTGGAAGGAGAAGAGCACAGCATGGACAGACGAGCTTCCTCTTTGCATGCGAGGGAATGAGTTGGAGCGTGAATCGCGCTGGGAAAACCAAATTTGGCGTGAATGAAGTGCATCCACACAAGACTTTGAGAACTATCAAGACAGGGCAAAGAGTGAACAGCAAAAGATTTTGATAATTTGAGAAAAATCGAGATTTCAGTGTACTTAAGGTATGTCGGGATCTTCTGACACCGCCTACACAACATATTATGCGTAGCCAGTTCTTATAGAACCACTTGTCCGTCTTCGCATCGACCTG
>SWBH01000399.1:0-12476 GCA_024195465.1 Aureobasidium sp. EXF-8845 | reverse complement strand
GCCTTCGCAACCCCAGCCTTCTCCCTTGTCCCAGGCCCACAACATGGCCCAGTACCAGCAGCCACCCCAGCAGTCTCCCATGCATCCTCCTCAGATGGCTGCCATGGGTGGCTACCCTTCCATGAACCACGCTATGGGTGCAGCTGGTGCCTATGCTGGTATGAGCCGTAACACGTACCAAGCCAGCCCAAGCCCACAGCAATTCGCTATGCTACAGCAGCAGCAACAACAACAACAGCAGCAGCAACAGCAACAGCAGGGAACACCTGGTCCACCTCAGCAGCAGATGCATGGATGGGCTCCTCCATCTTCCAACCCGGCCGCGAACATGAATCCTCAAGATTGGCAACGCTACCAATAGAATCCATACAGCTTGACCAAAGAGCAAGAGGCTATGCTCAAGGTCCCGATATTTCTCGCTCCCGATTCCCGACTTCTGACTTGCTTAGAAGCTCTGGCGGACGTTTTTCAGCATGACAAGACCTCAAAAGCGAGCCTGTTAAGGCAGGGAGTTGCAAATTGAAGTGAGACTTCGTCTGCTACGAAAACCGATTGATCCAGCATTGGCAAGTCGTGCTGAAAATCTAGCAAACATTCCCCACTGAAGTCTGGTCGGCATGGTGTATTTTTCCATATTTTTTCCTTGTCTGTTTTGCTGTTGTTCACGTTACTCCTGGATTCCCGCTCGATGCATCACTGCATTCGTCCTGCACCTACTACACAGTACCCCTTGTTCGTCTATTCACTTCACGAAACCCTCAAACCACAACCCACTACACTCCCCTGCCCTGGCGTTATCTCGGACTCGTTCTTGCTTTTCACCCCCGCTTTATACCTTTCGATTCCTGCTTTTTTATTAATTTTCATTATCTGTCCTGTCCTATCATGTTATGGGTTCATTATACCAAAGATACACACTCACACTCTTCATCAAGAAGGAATGCGCGTTTGGTCTTTGAAACTGGCTGCTGGTTGCTCTTTTCAGATTGTTAGCACGTGTTGGGAGGGTCGGTCTTGACTACTTACTTCCACTACTATCGGCGGCTTTTTTTGATGAAACTCTGGAACAATACCCCTTTTGCTCTTTTTTCAGTACTATTTTCTGATTACTTATTTAAACCTTTTTGTATTGTTGCGTACTTTTATTCTCTTCACACCATCTTGACTCCTTTCTCTGTTCTTACCCTTTTGACTGAATTTGACACTTTTTTCGTTATTTTTTTTGGACTCCTTCAGTGACAGACATATGGCTTTCCGTGGATAGCAGCAACGAGACAAGAATCATCTACCAGGTGTATACACCAACAACATACAAGTGGAGGTGACTAAACGGGGAAGGTAGCCAAGGGGATATCCAGCCAGAAAAGGCAATTGCACATTTGAATGAAAGGGCGAGAATCAACGACCCAACAGACTGTTCAAGCAATCGTGAACCAAGAAATCGTCAACCAAGCACTTGGAACAGCGCAGCAACCCATTCATGTCAAAACGGTAGCCGACGGCCTAGAGCAGGGAAGTCAGGATCCTTGCCGAGAGGCGAGTGAGAAAGCTAACGAGTGGTTGTTAGGGTAGAACAACAAAACAATAAGTAAGGAAGGGGAGTTGGACTCTTCACATGACTTGGGCGTCGGATCCTTCCTACCTTACCCCCTCCCGAGTGACCGAAAGCACGGGAAGGTGCTGCACGAGAAACAGCGACTGGATAAGCGAGAAGGAGGGAACTACGAGAGAGGAGGTATGGTATATGCAATATCTAACCCCAACAACCAGGATCAACAGATATGTACAGCTACTCCAACCCCAGAATTACCTATACCAACTCAAGACCGACCCTTTGTCCAGAGTGACTCTCATCGCAAAGAAAACGTCTAGCTTGGACCTTTCCCCATCTTCCATCCATCTTTTTACAACATGCAAAGAATGAGGCGTTTCAGCAATATGCAGCATGCTCCTTTTGTAACAAACCTCGGCGTTATTTGTTCTAAGCAGTCGCAGCAGTGATGCCACATTTCTTCAAAGTCTCCCTTGCTGTCGTGACTTTGAGGCCGACCCTGCGTTAAAGAATATCGAATTAGCAGCTATCTTACCAACAGAACCAAGGAATATTCGAGCTCCAGGGGTGGCAGGCAAACCAGGTGCTCGGTAGCCGCACCAAAAAGGCGGTAGCGAGAAGAATGGTGTGCAGATATACCAACCGACACTCGAGGTAAGGGGGGTCGGTCAAGGGAAGGGAAAGGGAAAGGAAAAAAAAAACTCACCTAGCATCCAAATCATACGCCTCGCACCTCGCAGCCTTTTCCACCCATCGCGAACAACTTTCCAATTGTTGTCTGCTTCCTCTCTCACCACCAGCATCTATCCATTCGATAACAGACATTTCGTAATGCGCAACGGGAAGCGACCAATTATCTTTATTTCCACCTTTGAGTTCACTGGCTTCGTGGTTTAAAACCTGTGTCTCTAGGATTCTACGGGCTGTTTTCGTGTCACCTAGCCAGCGGGTTACCGTAGCGCGGAGGAGGGACAGTGTGGCTAGTTCGTCAGTGGCATTGTCGTGGCAGTTGTTGGTTTCACTCCAGGCTAGACGGTCTAGACTGTGTAGGAGATGTTCCTTTCTCATTCTTTTGAAGCCGGCCCAGAAGTATATGATTTCCTCGACAGGGGCGATGCCTACGGCTTCGATGAAAGGGATACCGCGGAGTTTGGCTCTTTCTTCCCATTTCGTGATCTTGCGAGTCACAAAAGTGTCAAAGGGGAGTTGACGCGCCATGAAGCGTTTCTTTCCTGCGTGGATGGGGACTTTTCGTAGGAGTTCTGTTGCGCGAGCGGCGTATTTTTCTGCTCTGCCTGCATCAACTGATTTGGCTTCGCGGTATAGTTCGACGTAGCAAACTCCTGCGATGTAGTAGTACAAGCCGTGAGACCAGTTGTTGAGTTCGACACACTGTAAGACCGTCAGTTAATGTTCACAAGTCATACTTGACACAAGACCTACCGTCAAGAATGAAGTAGCACAATCTTCGTATCTGTGCAAGTACATGCAATTCAAACTCTTCTCAAACCACTGCAGTGCCTCGACTTGCTTGAGCGGACTCTTCTCATGAGTACCACACATGATAACAGCATCTTCCAGCTGTTTATCAGCAGCTAACATTCTTGCCTCTTCAAGTCTCCACAAACGGGACTGGGGGTAGCGTTTGCGCATCTGAACCAGCAGAGTCGTCAAACGTTCCTTGGGGTAAGCATCCGAGGTGACAATGTCGCAGAATCCAACAGTGAGGTTGTAGTATCCCAGTGTGATCAGACCAGCCATGGCACCATTTACATTTGTGTACTTGGTGGCTTGCCATAGCATCTGGATACCGAGCTCGCGATCGCCTTTGAAACCAATTATGTAAAGGAGTTTCGAAAAGGCTGGAGGAATCAAGGAGAGCATTAGCTGCAGCAGGCCGAAGCAGAGGTTCGAACCGGAATGGATGAAAAGGTCGATAGGGTGATTGCTGAAGTCACTAAAGTCGTCTTCTTCCATGACGGACGCCACAGGGGTCGCTGTGGACGATGAGCCAGGACGAATAGACAAGTTCCCTAGCTTTGATTCTAGCTCCTTGGACTCCAGATGGCCTTGATATGTTGTGGGAGTGGCAGGCGCAGTAAGACTCTCATCGGCATCAACAAAATCATCGTCGTCATCATCATCATCATCCTGGGCAACCAGAGTCTGACCAGATATCGAAGGAGCTCCCGAGGCTGGCACCGGAGCCGGGTTGACAGCCGACCTCGTACTTGTACCAGCAACAGAAGCCGAGCTTCTTCCCTTCATATATCTCTTCTCAGCATCTGCTATCTCTTGCAAAGCCACATAGGCCTTCCTCATCTTGTAGAAACCCTTGATACTCTCTGAAAGACTCTCGT
Organism: Aureobasidium sp. EXF-8845; assembly: GCA_024195465.1. Lineage (NCBI taxonomy): Eukaryota > Fungi > Ascomycota > Dothideomycetes > Dothideales > Saccotheciaceae > Aureobasidium > Aureobasidium sp. EXF-8845. The sequence continues at coordinate 8,564 of SWBH01000399.1, read as the reverse complement.
TCAGGACAGCAACAACAGCACTCATGAGCTGTGCTTCAGCAAGACAAAGGGCGTACTCGCTTCCTGGAGGGTATATCTTTGATTGGTAGGCGTTCTTGTCGGCGTGGCGTTGATGATCGTATGCGGCAGTCTCGGCTTGACCTAGCCTTTCAGAGGCCTCTCGCATAATATCCTGCTCGAAGCCGAGGGCTGCTCGTAGGAAGGATACGACACCTTGGCCCAACTACTTGACATGCAGTAAGCCGTCTGCTGAGCTGAGGGAAATGTATATATCAGGCGTACCTTGTGGAAAGGCGAGTTGCCTTTGGACAACTCTGCTTCTGCAGTTTCGACATCTGAACAGTGATAAGTTGGGAATCTTGGTAGCTATCATGAAGTGGAACAATAATTACCATCGTTGAGTATATATGACACAGCAGCCATGGCATTCTCGACTGAAAGCATGTTTATCAGCCACACGTGCCATGCAACGATGCGAGTTCGGCAAACTTACGTGCCTGAGGCTCATCAAGAGCGCTCAGCGAGTGAGTCGAGCTCGACGTACTGAGCTTTGCGGCTCCCAACCATTTCTTCATGTTTGATAATGTGCAAAGAGTGGTTTTGGACTGGAATGTCCAACCCGACCGAAACCGTGATATCATCGCTCTCGTATCTCGTATGCGAAGTTGCGGAGGGCGGAAGCTTTGTGTTTGCTCTGTTTGGCTTGTATGATGGCAACCGGAGAGACCAACACCTTCATCATCATCCATCACTCTATCGCCGCTTCTCAACATCACCGTCATCTCGCTATACTCATCGCATACATACACCTTCATATCCACGCTCACACACATAAATCGCAATCATGTCCGGCGCAGCGCAAGCAAACACCAGTACCGCAAAGGCCACCACTTCAGACCACAAGAACGACTCGCAAACACCAGCACCTCAGAAGCAGGCTGCTCAGCTGGAAGAAGATGATGAGTTCGAAGACTTCCCTGTAGAAGGTGTGTTGAGCCTCCTAATGCTTCTATCCGGACACGGAGCTAATCATTGCGACAAACAGATTGGCCCGCAGAGGAGGAGCTCGCTTCATCCGGCGCTGGAGCAGGAACCACACATCTCTGGGAGGAGAGCTGGGATGATGATGACACAAGCGACGAGTTCTCCGTTCAGCTCCAGTATGTTTCCCCGTCTCACGAACACATCCGCCTCGAAAGCGTTCTGACTTTATAACCAGGAAGGAACTCAACAAGATGAAGTAAATCATAGCACATCACGAAACCAAAGCAATCAGGCCATCTTTGATACCTATCGCATCGAAAGGTGATTCGAATAAAGGACTTGACACAGGAACGGCATGGCACGGCGTCTTGGAGTACTGAATATACACCATTATCGAGAAGAGCGCGGAATGAAGGCATATACAACCAAAACCAAGCTCAATTCCGCTTACACTCAATCACGAAAGACGATGAGGAAGAAAACATGGCTATAGATGAATCATAACATAATGCATTTCGGACGTTTCTAAAGACTTGCTCTGCTTGCCTTGCCCGTGGTATAAATCAGATCTCGGATATCTCCCATTTGCGACTTAAAGAAAACAACTCTCTTTTTCGGAAATTTACTTACTCGAAAGAGCAGTAACACCGGGGAGCTCCTTGCCCTCGAGGAGCTCGAGCGAAGCACCACCACCGGTCGAGACGTGGCTGAGCTTGTCCTCAACACCGTACTTGGCGGCGACGGTGGCAGTGTCACCACCACCGATGATGACAACCTTGCCAGCCTGAGCAGCGGCAACAGCGTTGTCCAAAGTGGCCTTGGTGCCGCGAGCGAACTTCTCGAACTCGAAGACACCAGCGGGACCGTTCCACAGAATGGTCTTGGCCTCGTCAATAGTCTCCTTGAAGAGCTTGATCGACTCCTCGCCGCAGTCGAGACCCATCCAGCCGTCGGGAATACCCTCCTTGTCGGTGGCCTTTCCAGTGTTGGCGTCCTTGGAGAACTTGTCGGCGGTGATGAAGTCAGTGGGGAGAACAATCTTGACGTTGTTCTTCTTGGCCTTCTCCATAAGATCCTTTACTGTCTTGCTGCCAGCCTCGTCGTAGAGCGAGTCACCGATCTTCATGTCCTCAAGAGTCTTCTTGAAGGTGAAGGCCATGCCACCGCAGACAATGAGGCTGTCGACCTTGCCGAGGAGGTTGTCAATGAGCTGGATCTTGTCCGAGACCTTGGCACCACCGAGGATGGCAAGGAAAGGACGCTGGGGGTTCTCGAGAGCCTTGGCGAAGTATTCGAGCTCCTTCTTGACGAGGAAACCGGAAGCCTTCTGGGGGAGGTCGACACCGACCATGGAGCTGTGGGCACGGTGAGCGGTACCGAAAGCGTCGTCTAGGAAGCCTTGTCAGTACGCGGACCTTAGACATGGTGCAAACAAGGTGCAACTCACTGATGTAAATGTCACCAAGAGCGGTGAGACCCTTGCGGAACTCGTCGACCTTGGCCTTGTCGGCCTTGACCTTCTTGCCCTCAGAGTCCTTGCTGCTGCCCTCCTCTTCGGCGTGGAAACGCAGGTTCTCGAGGAGAATGATGCCACCGTCCTTGGTGTCGTTGACGGTCTTCTCAACCTCGGGGCCGACACAGTCGTTGGTGAAGGTGACCTTCTTGCCGACGAGCTTCTCGAGCTCAGCGACAACGGGCTTCAACGAGTACTTTTCGGTGACCTTGCCATCGGGACGGCCAAGGTGGGACATGAGGATAACGGCCTTGGCGCCATTCTCGACAGCGTACTTGATGGTAGGGACGGCACCGGCGATACGCTGGTTGTTGGTGATGTTCTTGTCACCATCGAGAGGGACGTTGAAGTCGACCTGTATACGGTCAGTAAGGGTGACGAATGGTAGCTTGATGCCCAATGGGAACATACACGGATCAAGACACGCTTGCCCTTGAGGTCGACGTCGGAGATGGAAAGCTTGTTGGAGAGCGACATTGTGACTGAATTGAGCTGTTAGACAGTTTGTTGTGGGAGACTGCAGTAAAAGAAGACGTACAGAGTTATATATACAAAGTTGCTTGATGGAGTGTTGTGGTGTGAGGGGCTTGAATCTTTCCCCAACAGCTTTCGGCCGGCACGAGGGGCAGCTCTTCCAAAAGTCTGCGTCACAGTCCGATGTGCTTCCGATGTCCTCCTCGCCGGACCATCTCGTCTTTGCAACCATTCCATCGGCTGATATCGGCCTTCTCGGGGTCGAAGGTATAGAACCACCTGCTTCAGTTCACGTAGAATCACATTATTTGTTTCCATATTGAATGTCTTGATAATCGGTGTAATATTCAAAAGGCAATGCACTATCCGACTTGTCTATCGATCGGCCCGTAAAGTCGCCAGAACGCCTGCCCATCCCGCGCTTTGATGCTCGCAGATAATCAACACATTCTCCCAGCCCGCTCCTTACGAAATGCTTTCTAAGCTTCCTCCGCCGAGTTAGACAAGGACAGGTAAGCCGTCCATGCGATACCAATAGTAGACACAAAGGGCTGCGTCTCGTTAGTTTTCGATCTTTGCTTCCGATATTCGGCTATCACTTACAATCTGGAATTGACGTGGCATCAGTCTGAAGTTAATCAACTGCACAGCAGGCCAGACCAAGTAGTTGGCCTTGAGCGAAGGAATGTAGATATCCTGGAACTTCTTCTGGATCTCCTTGCGACCACCTCCCTCTGCCACAGTCATGAATGTGAAGAAGGCTCCGAGACCGACGGGTGCGAAGAGAAGTTGATCAAAGGCGGTTCTCTTTGCTGCTGCGCTGGTACCAGCTCCCTTGGCCAGGGGGAAGATGCGGTTGAGGAAACCGAACCACTTATGCTGAATGGGAGCCATGATGAAACCGTATGCCATGAATCTCGTCAATCTAATCGGCTTGTCAGCACTTTTGAACCCGTGGGTCTTGCTCTTGATTTCTCGTACCTCTCAAAGTCGAATGGAGGAGGCAGAACCTTCGAGTCGGGGATGAGCTCCTCCTCAGAGATTCTGCGGTCTATCTCGTGAATCTCGATAGCGATTCGATCGGTGTTGGGGTCGGGACCACCGGGTTTGCGGACAGCACGTTCTCTAACAGCTGTGATAGATTGAGCGACAGTGTCGGCTACACCACCAAGGATCTGGAGGAGACGTCAGGAACATAGTTCGCAAGCGTGGCCGGGAATTGGCTTACGGCGTTGGTGACCATGGTCGTGAGAACTAGTATCAAAAGTCAGCATGCAGTCGCCAGACTTGTCGCAACTGGTCGAACACACCTGGTCTTGCAGCATAGTAGCTGTTGAACTTTGATACCAGGAAAGAAACCATGATTAACTCGGTGATGAATACTAAGGTGTGTAGGAGAGGCTGTTGCGAAGAGAGATAGGTCAGCGTCAAAAGGCCATATAAGTGAAGCCACCAGCGATTGAAGACTTACATAGCGTCCGTAAATATATCTCGAGTTCAAATTCCACAGGACCTGCCTGCGAATGCTTTTGAAAGTGGGCATGTTCAACAAGAGGAAAATGTGAATGACGCCCGCTCTCTTCTGGGGAGCTCTGACGTCGATTGGAAGCCGCCGAGTCGATCGGGATCAAGGGTCAGCTAGTGGGGCTCGCGCGCGAATAGACGTCTTATCGTCAGAGGTCTTCTCAGCGCTTTGGTCTAGTGTTGCGATGCTCAACAAATGCTGTTAGAGAAAGAGGCTGGAAATGTTATGGTTATTGGCGAGACTGGCAGTGTTGAAGGAGGGGGTCTAGGTCTTGTCTCCAGCCAGCCGTCGTATCGCAAGTCGCCATCGATCAGCACCCTGCGTTTCCGCGCCTCTTTTGGTGGCCGGCCATGGCATCCGAGAGGAGGGATTGCCGCGAAGCTTTCGATCCTCGAACTGTCCGGCAGCAGCCAATGGTCGCCTTGTCTCCAAGTAGTTTCATATACCATGAGATTTACATTGCATCTTCAAGTGACAAAGACGTATGGTGAGACTATTCACTCTCTTCATTATTGTATATATCTCTTGCCAATGCTAACATATGGCTTCTCCGTTTCTCAGAACTCCGTGTGGCACGCTTTCAGCGAGCATTCATGCACAAGAAAGGCAATAGCGAATGTAGCAATATAACTCCTGTTGGTCAGCCCATGCTGATATTTTGTCCCCTCGACCCATTGTCGTTTTTGTAACGCCTGTCGCAATAAGAATAGCTTCAATAAACCAATGCTCCCCACGGATACTTGTAGTATCGCTTAATGCATGTATCGTTGCGGTCTCGAAAATCATGCTTTTCGACACTTATTCGTCCACAGAATACGTTTCATCCTTCTGTTTCGCGATCGTGCATATTGTTCGATCATGAATTTGGACAGGTTCTGGTCTAGGTCGCCTTGTTGGCGGCTGCGATCTTCTCATACAGCGTTCGGAGCTTCTGACCCGACGTGCGTTTGTCGACGTTCTTAGCCTGCGGCCACCACGTCTCGGCAAGATAGTCCCTGGTGATTGTTAGCATATATCATTGAACGAAGAAAAGACCAGAACTTACCATAGCTTATCCTCAACCGTCTTCCCCTTCTCGGCCGCCTTTTGCTTGAAGAACTTGCCCGCTGTCTGCAAGGATTCCTTCAAACTGTTTGCACGCTCCTTGTCATCCGGAATGTGACTTTTGGTGGCCTTTCTGATGCGACCCAAGCAGTCACGAATGGGTTCAACAATGCGCCTCATGTGGTCTTCAGATGCTGGACGGTCCCCGTTAGAGACAGCCAGAGGAGAACCAGCATGACGTGGCAGCTTTCTAGTTTCAGAGTCGCGATGGTGTCTGTTTCTGTCGATACGCTCAGCTCCACCAGGCGATGCTCTGTGGCCAACGTTGTTAGATGACTGGCGACGGTCAGAGGAGCCACGGTGGTCGTTGTGAAGACGCGAGCGGTAAGAGTCCTCGCGGTTCATCTTACGAGCCGCACCAGGAGCCGGACTTGCAGACACACTTCCTCCAGCATGACGATTGGCAGAGGCGAGAGCCTTCTTGTTGTTGCGGTGGTGATTTTCGAGCGCTCTCTTGGCTGCAAGGTTGGTACCGTTGCTCGTCTTATCCTTGAGAACACTGAGAAGGTAGTTTGCACGTCTAACAAGATGGACGGCTCCAGGCGACTTTGCGTTCTTTTCGTCGCCCTTGGTTCGCTCTTCCTTGATTCCTACACGATGCTCCTCGAGGTAGAATTTGTCACCCATACCAAGATCGGGATCATCACGAATGGCCACCCAAGCACCGTAACCGTGCTTTGCGATACCAATACACAACATGCCATCTTCACGAGCTCCCCAGGGACAGGTATAATGGGCAGGTTTGGAGGCTTCCGGAATGCGGAAAGTGCGCCAGTTCTCACCAAGCTGCTTCTCGACGTCTCGGAGCATACGCATCTCCAGAGGACGTTCGGTCAAGGTCTCGGCGTTCAAGCGCTTGACGCCCTTATAGTCAAACAGCACCGCCTTCTTGTCTTTCTTCGTAATGGGCTTGTTAGTCTCACGTTCGAGTGCCAAGACACGGTCTTGCTCTTCCTGAAGAAGTCTCTGGCTGATGTCTACAATCTCCTCGAGAGTAGCCTTGAGAAGATCGACATTACGACCAACAAGTCTGGCTTCTTTGACGACCTCAGTCTGGCGTTCTTCGATTGAACCATACTTCTCGTAAGCGCGGATCAGGTTGCGGATGTCCTTCTCGCTCATTGGGCGCTCGGGATCTGCGCCAGCGTTAGACTCGTTGTCAGAGTCAATGTCAGCGGCTGCCTGAGCGGCAAGATCTCTAGCTCTCTTCTTGGCAGCACGTTGTTCCCTAGCATCGTCCTCCCTAGACTTTCGCTTTGCGTTTCTGGGTTGATTCTCTTCGATGACGGATTCGAGGTATTGCGCTTCATCCTTTGCTTTCTCTTCAGCCTTAATAGCCTCGAGATGCTCCTTGGGGATGATGTCGTCCCACTCGAGATCAAGCTTGACGTCGGTATACTCGAAACTCTTCAAGAAGTCTGCACCTCCGCTTGCTGTGATGCCACCACCTGCCTGTTCGGTCTGGTGGATTTCGGCATTCTCGAGAACAGCATCGATATCGAGTTCTTCAAGCTTCTTCTGGTTACCAGACTGCTCGAACATCTTCTGTCCGCGGCGCTTGAGAATACGAGAGAGATCGTCATGTGCTACTGGTTCGGCAGTAGAGATACCGGAAGAATCAAGCTTGGTTCTGAGCGCCTTGGCTTCCTTCTCTGTCATTGCTTGATGGATGGTGATGTGTTCCAAGATAAGCTTGTTGCGAGCGCGCTCCAAGACTTCTTCCTCAACGGTGTCTTTCGACACGAAGCGGTAGATTGTGACAGGGTTCTTCTGACCGATACGATGAGCACGTGCCATGGCTTGAAGATCTGCTTGGGGATTCCAATCGGAATCGAAGAGAATGACTGTGTCGGCAGTCATCAGGTTGATACCCAGACCACCGGCACGCGTGGAGAGGATAAAACAGAAGTCCTTGCTGTCAGGGGCGTTGAAGTGGTCGATAGCCTGACGTCTTGGACCGGCTGCGATTGTACCATCAAGACGTTGGTATTGATGTCCACGAAGATGCAGATAGTCACCAACAATGTCAAGCATTCTGACCATCTGACTGAAGATAAGCACACGGTGACCATCAGCCTTCAGTCTGGTGAGAAGACGGTCGAGAAGCATCATCTTTCCGCTGCTCGTCACGAGAGCCTTCAGTTGATCTTCTCTGCCTGTCTTGCCCTCGAGAATGCGATCTTCGGCGTTGGGAAACATGAAGGGGTGGTTACTGGCTTTCTTGAGTTCCATCATGATGTTAAGTAACGACTGCTTTTGTCCCTTTATGCCGGAGTTCAGAGCCGCATAGTTGCGTGTGAGGATATTCTTGTAGTATTCCAGTTGGACGTCTGACAGTTCGACTCGGATGATCTTCTCGGTCTTGCCCGGCAAATCACTGGTAACATTCTCCTTCACACGACGGATCATGTAAGGCGAAATTGCCTTCATCAGTTCGTCGAGAGCCTGTCTGGTAGCTTCCGAGTCATCGATTGGAATGTCGTCGTTGATGTTGATCAAGCCTGGCATGAGGAAATCCATGAGAGCAGACAGCTCTTTGAGCTCGTTCTGCAGAGGCGTACCCGTGATGAGCAGACGACTCGGAGCGCCAAATTCCATGAGCTTGACATATAGTTGCGAGTCTCGGTTCTTCAATCGATGGGCCTCGTCTACGGCCATGAACTGCCACTTCATCGAGGACAAGAAGGCAGAGTCGAGAAGGATGTACTCGTAAGTCGTGAGCATGACGTTGAACTTTGTCTTTCTCGGGTTGCCATCTACGAGAAGCTCATGTTCACGGAGAATCTTGCGAGAAGCTTCGTTACCGTTGTAGACAACGTAGTTGATGTCCGGGGTCCAGTTGTTGAAGGTGTCGGCCCATGCAGGCATTGTAGACAGCGGCACGACAACCAAGAAGGGCCCTTCTTGTCGACGATCATGAATGAGCCAACTCATGAAAGAGACTGACTGGACAGTCTTTCCCAG
>SWBH01000398.1:0-12493 GCA_024195465.1 Aureobasidium sp. EXF-8845 | reverse complement strand
TGGATCCAATGCTGGCGCAAGCGAAGCTCAACTTCTTCTCGAACTTCCGACCGCCTACCTCTCTTCACACATTGTCAACCTCAGGCGTACACTTTTGAATCGTGTTGGCTATCACGCCGATGCAGAAACGCGCGAGGTCGAAAACTATAAGACCGTCCTGTCTCAACACCTTGGCGGGATGTCATTACCTAGCCCTGGTGTAGCTTCCCAAGAGCCTGTTCTTACTTCCAAGCCTGTCGGTGCTGTCAGAATGGCAGTAGCTCAGTGGCTATGTGAGAGAGTGGTCTCGCAGAACTTTGATTCTGTCAGCGACACTGTCTTCAACGGCAACCTTGCCGGTTTCTGCTTGGTCCGTCATACCTTGGAACAGTTCGAAGACTACCCAAGCTTGGCAAAGGTGCTGGCCGCTGCATCTAGCTGCAGTAATCCTCAGATCCTGGCTGCCACCGCGGATACCATCAACCTCAATATCGAGATCTTCGCTACGATGGGCTTCCTGCCCGCGCTAGTCTCGCAAATCTATCAACAGCAACGTCGCCTACGAGCAAGACAGCCCTTAGATCGCACCTTCCTTCTCTCGTTGTCTGGACTTGTACGTCGTGTACCAGCAGGTGCAATGTATGCAAGGACCCTCGACAGCGAAATTGCAATTTGCGAGATTCAGAGCTCCACCACTGCATGCTCACCAGCGTCTGACAGCATGGCAATATCACATTCTGGAAGCCTAGAATCTAACGATGACATTGACCGAGTGCTTACTAGCGGCAACACCATGGACGAGCAGCTGATGATACGTATGTTTACTACCATCGCCGATCGTAGTGTCAAGATGGGATCTGAAGGCTCGTCCCGTGCCGGCGCGTGGTTCACGCAACTGAGATCGTTTGACCAGACTACGTTTGAGCAATTGGCGCAGAAGCTCGTGACACGTATGGCTGAAGCGGTAGCGCCGTACGAAGCCGTAGAAGGTGTTGTCGCCTCCCTTGTGGGGTCAAATTGCTTGAAGCTGGACACTTTCTGCCAAATCTGGGAGAAGAAGCTCAACACTATCAAAGCCTCAGAGCCTACCACCGCTAGTCGCCTTGCTACTATCTGTGTCAGGATCCTGATACCGTCAACATCCGCGACGCAAAACCAGTCTGCCGAAGCGTACAGATTCAAAGTTGCCCAGAACCTGTTCTGTCGTGAACAGAAGGCAAGCGTTCTGCGCATAGTTGGATTGTTACTGCAACCCAGCTCTCAATCAATACTCTCGACCAATGGCAGCGAGCTAGAGGAGAAGGTCACCTCGCTGCTCCGCGGGTACGTTGTCTCGGATTACAAAATGGTCTCCCAGGAGCTCGTTTGCAAGAACAATATGATCATCGCACAGACCACGGTCCAACCTCTTCTAGACTCTTTGCTGGACTTCGCACCTCAAGAAGAGCAGGTCCGCATGCCAATCATCGACAAGGTGAACAGAATTGTCGCGTCCACCACAGAGCTCTCCTTGCCGTTCAGTCAACTCGCTCTGCAGCAGCTCTCTTCAACCCTTTCTGGAGGTAATAGCCTGTCAGAGAACGACAAGACCAGCCTGGTTCGTACTTTCCAGAACGCGATCGAGCACACGTCTTCTGTCTGGCCACAGCTATTGAGTGCACTCGACAAGAATCTAATTCACCACATTCACTCATGGGCTGGTGAGTGTGTCTTGGAAAAGCTTTCATCTATTATCAGTGCCGACGGATCCATGGCCGAAGAAGCTGCCGTACGACGATACTTGAAAGCAGTCGAAGCATCTGCACTCGCCGCTGCTTCTCAAGCAATGCCGTCGACTGCGTTCCCATTGCTTGTTGAATATCTCAAGCGATTGGGACAGTTTGCAGAGAGCATCAACCCGCTCGATCCTACACAATCAGACAAGAAAGTGCGGATGGCATTTGGCATCAATGTGTTGCTACAGCTTACTACCATGCATCATCACACGCTTAAAGATGTAAATGCTTACGCACAAGATCTGATCCCACTGATGGGTGTTCTGTGTGCTCTTCTCATCCATCCCAAGCTACAGGCTCAGCAAACGATACTTGAACATATTCTTGATGTCGCATCAATGATCTCGGATGACCTAGCCAATGAGCACATGCACATGGTTCTGCGTAACCTGCCCCCTCAAGCTCGTTGCATACCTCGTTTGCGCTATCTGTTCGGTACCCATACTTCTCCAGACGCCTGGTTGTCGCTTGCGTCGAAGGTAGTACCAGCTTCTGCAGCTCAGCAAAACCCAACATCAACACCCTTACAGATCTCCTCTTCACCGATATCAGCCACGCAGTCACCGTCAATGCTGCAAAGGCCTTGGCCAGTACCAGCTCGACCTGGCATGCCTGCTCGCCCGCCCTCTAATGTCAACACGCCAGTTCTGTCTCAAGCACACTTGCAACAGCAACAAGTCCAGCAACAAAGACTCTCTGCAGGTATGGGCATGAACAGAGGCCCTGTCGAGCTGAAGCAAACACCTTATATGTTGAGGCGTTGGGAGTTGATGCCTGACCCAACACCCATCATGGGCGCCAACGATACTAGTCTGAGCCTAGGGTTATTCCAGGCCAGAAAATGTGTTTAACCACACTCATACAACCCGATCTACGAATCGGATATACAGCTAGACTTGTTCCGAGTCAGCATCCCCAGCGGATGAAAAGTCTGTTTTTGCATATGTTGCATATCACAATACTCTGCATTGTTTTTCTTTGTCAATTATTACTCAGGTGTTCACGGGCGTCCTTTCTTCATCAGCGGCGCAAATACGGTCTGGTGTCATCTCTCCATCTTCGGCGTTTTTGTTATTACTCATGGTTGAGGTGCATATTTCTTATCGTTTGGACATGGAATCAAGGAGGGGGTTTGAGTTGGTCGTATACCCCAAGGGACAAATTAGGGGTGAGGGTTCGAATGTATATTCGCGATTGAGCGGTTCACTGAGGATAGGTTAGCATAGCTTACAATGAAGAACCACTCTATGTTATAGTATGATACCGGTGCCAATTTCCCCGATGTTAGGTAGGTCGACCTCTTGTCATACCTTTTCCGTCATTTTTACTCTTTCGTGCTTGAGTAGCTGCACACGTACGTCTTATCTGTTGGATCAAATTCTACGTGTTCGCTCGTATCAAGTTCCACCCTCCGACTACGCAAGTCTTTGTTTATTGTCCTTGAATGATTGAAATAGTGTGATGAACGACAGAATTGTCTTGTTAGGTAAATATCTCGATTGCTTGGATAAGCAAATCCTGTACTGATAATGTGTATAGCTAATGATTGTCTTCCGGTCTTCCTGTAAAGAGAGATGCGCCAAATCTTCTCATCTAGCACGAAGCAGTATTGGTTCTGGTAGAGCGAACAGTACTCTAGCACTTCTCAAACAGGTTCTGTAGAAAATTGGTGATGCCGCCAGCGTTGGTCTCGATGATACCATGGCAGCATACGATTCAGATACCACTTCTCCATCATTGGATTCCCCAGCATCTCAAAACGTATGACATCCTTCACCTCTGCAGCGTCGAACCGTGCCCGCAGACCTTCTCTTCTCTGGGACCTACTCACCATCTCCGCAAATTGTGTGGCATCCTTTAGAAGTTTCGCTTTTCCAGGGCCAATCCACAGTAGAGCGGCTTCGCTGAACTTTGTCCATGCATACCTGTGACAGATGCGATGGTATGGATAGATATCCAGTATGAGATCGCTGACTCTGATCCGGATGTTTCTCATGTGAAAGAAGATGTCCCTGTTATGATCAAAGTTGTGAGGGACCGCATACTTGTCGAGAAGGTCTATGGTGTAGAGCAGGTCCCTGATGGAGTATATGGTGATGTAGAAGACACAGTCATCATATACCAGCGGCTGGAGTTCCTGGTATATCTGCCGACAGACTCGAAGCAAGGAAAGTGGTTGCGGGGAGATCTCATCTCTGAGCTCTACGTGCGGAAGGTGGCCATAGAATCTGTACTTGCGAGCAGTCATGTAGTAAGTCCGGTCTTCGGGGAGTGTATAGCGGTAGATCATCAGGCGGATCTCGGGCGGCAGACCAAGGAAGTCAAAGGTCTTTTCTCGCCAGTAGCGGAGTTTGAGCTGTCGACGAACACCAAGTCAGTGGATGGTCGGATATCTATGACATGTCTTCCTAACCTTTCGATGAACTCTGTTCGCCAATTGACGAAATTTGATAATGTAAACGTACATCGCGCAGCCCAGAACGAACAAGATGGTCGCGGCGATGACTAGATAGATAGCGATGGGAGTAAGGATGGCGATCAAGACAGGGGTCGATATCATGATGTGCGCTTAGCACCGAGAAGTGCGATGAGTATTGGCAATCTTATGCATCACAGTAAAGATCAAGGAAGGAGTGTGTTGCATCGCTTTGGAAGGAGAGAACCACATGCTTCGGCGACCCAGCAGGATTCTTGCAAGGAAAGAACGACTTGCATCTCGACAGCGACACCTTAGAATTGAGCGACATCAACCAAAAGCTGACTGTTCCGTCTTGCCTTCTACTGTCGACATCGAAGTAAATCATCCTAGCTAGGAGCAAAATGGTCCGAGGAAAGATGCTACCATGTTAAGGACACTCGGAGCGAAGCTCAGAGGCGTGTTGTGTTAATTGATCAGTCTTAAATTCTTCTTCGCTACATTGTCCCTCCCTGCGCTTGAGGCGAGGGTTGCGTGTATGGACTGTCGTCTGCTCGCACACATGCTTCGTCGGAGACTATCTAGCGGGCTTTTGCTGCCGAGTCTTGATCTTGCAACTCTCAAGGAAACTCGACAATCCGGCTTCTCGAGCAGAGATGTCTCTCCGGCGATCGTAGTCGAGACAACTGAGGCCTAAGATTATCCATCTTCAAGTGTGTATTCGGAAAGGAGACAAGTTGAGGTAGATATAAACGAGCTGAGATGTCTCAGGAAGGTTTACGCGAGCTGAACAATCTCGGAGATGTCCGATGGCATAAGATTCAGGCACCTCTGCTCTTTTCGCTCTTCCTCACCTTCTTCGATGTTTATTGCAGAACAACATACTCCATATCGTCAATGTTAGGCCATAGTATCCTTTGGCTGTCATCGCGATCGATACCATCCATTGTCGAATCCATGTTCAACAAGAGTCCCGAAACTGTCTCAGATTATCGGTCACTCCGCTGCCGGAGTCAAACAAAAACGGTTTGTGGAAGTCTTCTAGAAGATGAACGATGAGTCCTACCGGCCACCTGAAGCAACAAACCAGCTTCCTTGTAGTCACACGGTGAGATGTTCCCTAGGGACAGCCATTTCCCTCAAATCATAACACACTACGGGTATGCCGAACAGGGCTGAAGAGTGAACCCCGAGTGTTCACGGACCTGAGCACGGTAGACTGTGGCTTGCAATCTTGCCAGGTCGTACCATCTAGCAGATAATATCATGTCGGGCAGTCATGATCGAATACCATGGGGCGCAGGTATAAGTAGAGTGACCAACCCTCATAGCAATTGACCAGTCCAGCAATACACCAACAACAATCTCTTACAAACCACTTCTCATATCTCCAACATGCGTCAAGCTATTGCAACAGCTCTCGTCTGTGCAGCTTTTGCCAGTGCTCAGAGCACCACTTCCATCGATATCGATGCCATTTCTGTGGCCATCCCTACCACAGTCTTCAACCTCCCGGTTGTATACGTGACTGCAGAGGACGCGCCTGCTGTTACCGCGACCACACTCGCCGTCACTGCAACAGCTTCGTCTGATCCTCTGGCCACACAGGTCTTCGACTCGGCAGGCGATGTTTCGTTAGCGTTATCATCAGCTTCTGTACTGGCAACTGCAAGTGCGACCGACCTTGCTAAGCGTGCTGCCACCTGCGTTCCACAACCTTCTGGCATCTCCTACAACTCTTCTCCAGATACTGCAGCTGGATTCGTTGCCGATACATACTACTCTATTCAAGCTGGAACAGCCAACACTCCCTCCGGCTGGGTCCAATCATTCGCAGGACTGAACGCTTCCAATTCTGCTGACAAGTACCTCGGATTCACTCTGTTGTCGTCGTACGATGTGCAGGCTTGCACAACCAAGTGTTCGGCCGTCAAGGGTTGCAACTCAGTCAACATCTACTACGAAAGAGATCCCAGCTCTTCCACTGATGGTCCTACATGCCTTGATCCGTCCAGTACCATCAACGTAAAGTGCGTCTACTGGGGAGGTGCTGTGGTCGCCGCAAATGCCAACGGCTATGGTCAAATGCGCGGAAACTTCCAAGTACTCGTTGCTGGTAGCAATGGCTACATGACCAACTCCTTCGCTGCAGCGCTCGCAGCTCAACCAGATACTACTCCACCTTCTTCCGTCGCTGATGCCGCAGACAATGTCTACAAAGTCTACGCCGCCTCGGATCTGACTCAAGGTGCTTACGCAAACGTGGCAGCTCAAAGCTCGTACAAGGATTGCATGACCTCCTGCGACGCTGATCCAAACTGCCAAGCTTTCACCTATGTCGGTGGCAGCAATGGTATCGGTGCCGGAACATGCTGGCTGAAGAAGCAAGCTGGATCTCCTTCCAAGGCAGGTACCAACGTCGTCTCTGGATCCAAGAATGGAAAGGTCACCACCACCTACACAACCACAAACCAAGTTTCCAAGAACTTCAACATCCTGATTACCAGTTCAGGCACCAGCGCTGATGGCAAATACATCTTCATCTCCGGCGACGGTGGGCAGAGTAAATTGGTCTCGAACCCCGCCGATGCCACCAAGTTTGTCGTTGATCAGGCCAATCAACATATGGTTGTGCAAGTCGGCAGTGCTGCTGGATATGCTTTCGCTCTGGCTCCTACCACAGTCACATCGCCTCTATACTTTGCTCAGCAGGGTAGTGCATCTCAGTCCTACTTCACCTGTGTTGTCGATCGCAATGGTGGAGTTGCTTGCAGTGTCAACGGCCGTGGTATTGCGGGTACTGTTTGTTCGTCGGACAACTACAACAGCATCCAACTCATCACTGGTGACACTTGGCCTGGTTCGTGCAAGTGGGTGGCTTGGAACTTTGTATCCGCATCTTAGATGGCTCAGTGTTGGCGAAATCTGGGGGTTTTTTTTTCTCCCTTCACTTGTTATTCTGCTATATCTTATTTGAGCCTTCAGTAGACTGATAGATTATATATAGAGATCGATCTTAACTTGTTCACACACATATACTTGGAATCTGTGTCCAGCTCTTCTGTAAGAGACAATCTCATTCAGCTCTGCTATCTGGTAAATCTACTACTAAGATTTGCATGTGATATTCCTAAATATGACATCATTCACGTACTAATCTTCCAATCATATATTCGTTCTCTCCTCACTCACTATCCTCTCCGTGCGTAGTGGTTAATGCCATTTGTGTCTTCTTTCTCATCTCCAACGCTACGTATCGCAGTTACAAAGCTACAAGAGTCAGTCAAAACTATACGCAATACTATAGAGATAACAACACTCACCTCTGTCTCGCATATACTTCTCACATCTAAGCAGAAAACACTGTTTTCTAAACGCTTGATATGCCTGCCAGATTGCTCGGGCCTTTTGATCTCTGGCTTGCAGCTCGACTTTCATATGTTGAAGCCAAGCCTTTCGGTTTTCAGCAAGAAATTGTATGTCCTTCTTGTGGCTCGAGCATATGGCAGTGAGACGTTTCACTTCTTTTTCGAGTTCTAGTTCGCGCTTTGAGCGAGAGCCTTCGGGGCGGCCTGGGCTTTTGCTATCCGAGGTTTAGTAAGGCACTGATGATGGAATGAACCTGGAGTATAGACCACTTACCGAGTAGTAGAAGGAGGAGAAACGAGTAGTCCGTTACTCACATCTTTAACAGGAAGACTAGAGGTGGGGGAAGAAGATGTCGAGCGTTGGGTAGTAGTAGTAGATGTAGGAGACATGGTGACTTTTCGAGAAAGATAGTATAGAGTGATGAAGAAAGGAAGAAGATTATTGCAGAAGAGGAAGCAGTTTATATACCAGAGAGTCCAGGAGTTGATGAATAAAATAGTAAATAGATTTTGGAGTAAAATAGTAAATAGAGTTTGGCACCTTGGATTAAAATATTAAAATAGTAAATAGAGTTTTGAATCATGGGACGTGCACTAAAAGCCGAGGCTATGCTGTCACTCGATGGTGCAGCATCTGCTGGATTTATGGCCGCATCTCGTCGTGTATCTCGAGACAGTAATTTGTTATCGAAAATTGGAACTGTAGATGCCGCCGTGCATAGCACCGGTTGCTGGCAGTTGCGTTGTTCATAATGAGCTCTCGATGGTTCGACTGTGATGATCGTCAATGAACTTCCCGGAGGCTTGGCACGCTGTGAGATTCCTTCCAACCATTATTTTTGTCGTTCTGTTCGAGCACATCCCAGATACTATTTCGCGTCGACTAGATTTCTGTAACGCATGTAACCATTGGAATGCACAATAGGTCCGAGAGACAGGATGGCATCCATTGAGAAGCGATACAACTTCGGCTCTCTTTGGACGCGTCTCAAGTCTGGGAATTTTTGTGTCTTTCTGTAGTTATCACGTTGCTCTGGCTCCCGATGGGAGGAGCGAGAAGTCACAGATACTATTGCATGGGAGGCGCTGTGCTTGGTGATGACATTGCTTCTTGATCGGCGCTACGGACAAGATGTCTATAAAACCACACAATGGCTTTCCGAATTGAAGTGTGGCCATGGAAACAGACTAGGAAACAGCCTTCTTCATATTATGCAGACCTTTGTTTGCACCTATTAAGACCAGATATGCCACTCGGACCAAGGAGCAGGCTGAAACTCATTCTCAAGATCTTCACAATCCCATATCTGCTGAGATTCGGATCCACGGCAAGCGACTGAGAGGTATGTTTCGCAATCAGACTCTGTCTCTCCTAATGGCACAACAACACCTGCGTACCCGAGCAGAATTGCGTTGAGAATCAAACGATAAGTACGTCCGTTCCCGTCAACGAATGGATGTATGTTGACAAACTTGTGGCAGTATTTGGCTGCGAGCATATATGGATCCAGGTGACCGACCAGGGATGCAGCATCAATGTCGCGGTTGTATTCAGCAATCATAGCGCGCATCTCAGCAGGGACGTTTTCGGGAGCTGTGAATGGTGTGAATCCTGCACCGACTTGCACCTTGCGGTATACGCCACCATATTCCGTGTATTTGTCGCCGCCAGAAGCATCAACCTTGTAGGTAAGAATTTTGTGGGCCTCCAAGATGATCTTTTCGGTGAGAGGCTCTTCGTGAATGACCATCTCGTCGATGATGAAGGAGAGAGCATGGGCATGCTGAACGACCTCACGGACACTACCATCGGTGATCTCCTCGGTGATGGGTTCTCCCTGGAAGACCTTTGTGCAGAGATTCGAAGTAACGTCGAAACTTGCCCCTGCAGACTCGATGAGGTTGGAGCCAAAAACAACACGAGTGAGGTCTGTGACCAGTTGTTTGTCAAGGGCGATACTCCGAGCAGGGGTAGGCGTCTGGAGGAGATTTGTGATGTCGTTCGTAAAGGCTTGATTCTCAAGGAAGATGTCGTCGGGATCGTCTTCGAAATTGAACCAGTTGTAAGGACCCTTCATCTGTGTGCATAGTAGTTGGGCCATGGTTCTCTCCTTGGATAAGATTTCTTTCTGTAAGTTATTGTGTATTTACACAGCCAGATCGTGATATTGTTCAACACAAGGGAAGTATTTGGTCCAAGACAAAAAGAGAAGCTCTATCAAGCGGAAGAAAATTTTCCGAGCTGCTGTGAGAGTTATTTCTACTCTTACTGCTGCCTAATTCTGAGTCAAAGACACGTGAAAAGCACATGGCGGATTGAACTCGCTCAATTCAGCTTGGCTTGAGACTCCAATACGCAGCACGTGTTTCGTTCTTTCCCATCTCACACTCGGCAGCAGTCCAAGTCATTCTCTGCACTCGATTTCCAACGCTTCGTCTTTCCTGTTCTTCGCACGTCCCAACAACCACTTCTCTCTTTGCTCTCGGTGCCGACAATCTTGCCCCTGACCACCTTCACACGTCGCGAACATGGACTTGCAACCTGAGACCTTGTCACCGGACAACGCTGCCACCGCAGACGCAAAACTTCATCCCACCGGCTCACCAAAAACAACCTCTTCCACCAGTATGCCAGCAGTGCATCCGCAAGGTCGGAATATCCCACTGTTCCTCTCATTCTTTTTCAACACTGACAAGTTCTTAGATTCTGTCTTCCTTCGCTTGCCTCTCGAACTTCGTTTCATGATCTACGACTACACTGTGGCACATGAGTCCTCGACAACCTTCAGATACATCCTGGTGGACGACTCCGAGCGCCTCAAAGCTGTGGCACGACTCGCTGGTGTATGCACTCAGATACGGTGTGAGGTACATCCCTGGCTTGCCGAGAAAGTGTGCTATTTCGAAGTCATAATGACCGGATTTCGTACCATAATGCCCCGCGATGCTGTCTGGGAGTGTTTCAAAACCAAAGACTATGGATCCGATGGGTGGAAGGGGTTCAATTCAGGCGCACCGCGCGACTTCAGATTCTGGAAGATCTTTATGGCCCTCATTATGAAAGACGGGAAGGATGCAGGAAGGCTCAACGCTGTCATCAACTTCCGAAAGAGAAAAGTAAGCGTAAACGGAGCCAAGGTTGGATTGAGCCATCCGGCGAAAACTCCCGCTTCGCTGAAGGATGATGAATGGTTATCACCTAATGCTGTACAAATGTCCAAAGATTCCCTTGGTAAATCAATACGGACAGTGGTAGACCAGGATGGATTCGATGGATTCTCGCTCAGAGACATGCACCTTTTACTGCATAAACTGAAGATCTCCATCCCTGAGCCTTCTGGAGATTTTGGCCTTTTGTTTGAGGAGGCTGACCCAACATTGGTTGAAAGAAGAAGCGATTGAGAAGTGGCTCAGACAGTACAAATAGCTTTATCACCAACATAACACAACATTGCTACCCACGCTTACCTCTAAGCTATCTTCTCGCGCTCCATTCAAGGCAGACCGAAGCTGTAATCTGTTCATTGCATGACTTGAATATGTGCAGCCAGATCTCTTGATCCGTGCCAACCAAATGCAGATATTGATGTTCTTACTCTAGGTTGCTCGGCATCTCTATCAATCAATTATCTCTGACGGACAGGGTAAAGGCGTTATCGTATATCACCATATGCGGTCTAAGTTTATATGATCGACAGGAACGCCCGTTAGCTCATCACTCATATGCTTTGGATCCCTATTGCCGACACTTCCAGATATAGAAGAGCCAGATGCTCTGTGAGTGACCGCCAGACCCGTATCTGAAGAACAGGGACGAGGACAAACATCGGCGGTATAAGATATATTGGTATTTGCCATCTGGTGATCTTCGCGACCAGATCATTCTATCTAATTACATAAACCACCACCTCTAAGAAAGGAACATCTCAAACCAGTCAAGATACCCTTTCTCGCGCCTCCCCCTGTACACTGCAAGCAGTGACTATTAAATCCTCCACCAGTAATAAAGCTATCTCTGCTTCTTGAGGAAACCAGAGACAGAAGAAAAGAAGTTGTTGTTGTTGTTCCCATCCAAAAGGGCATCCAAGGCATCAAGCCCCAGTAATTTGTCGTTTGTTTGTTGTTGTCATCTTGCACAAAGGAAAAGCAAGGAGGAAGAAGAGATCGAAAGCATCCTTAGACCGAAGGAGTGGCCAAAGCAGGAACCTCGACAGTTACAGTTCTGCGAACCTTTCTGCGCTTCTTGCAAGCAAGAGTCGATGTGGCTGCCGCAGAGGTCTTCTTGGTGCTCGTGACTTTGACAGCGGTGGTTGCGACCTTGCCTGTCAACAAGCACTGGCAACTCTTGGAGAGTTGAGCGGACGAAACACCAGGGATTGCTGTGCTTGAGCGAGAACTGTTTGTGAATTGTCAGCATGTGTGTGAGAGGATGGGGAGGGGTAGGGCCAAAAGCTTACGTCAGAGTCCACCATCTGCAGTAGGATTGGAAGTTTCTGGGAGCCTCCTTTTTGATCAAGTCGGTGTCTGAAGCAACGCAGGACTGTGATAGTGTGTTGGGGACTGAAGTAGGGTTTGCACGTTTGTCCCACTGAGCAACCAGACATGAGCAAGCACCGGCCAATTTGGCAGTGGTCAATGTAGGCAGAGGAGATGCATCGTTAGGACTGTATCGAGATTAGCAA
This sequence comes from Aureobasidium sp. EXF-8845, assembly GCA_024195465.1. Classification (NCBI taxonomy): domain Eukaryota; kingdom Fungi; phylum Ascomycota; class Dothideomycetes; order Dothideales; family Saccotheciaceae; genus Aureobasidium; species Aureobasidium sp. EXF-8845. The sequence continues at coordinate 273 of SWBH01000398.1, read as the reverse complement.
TTTGCAGTGAGGGATTCAAGGATGAGTACAAAAACATACCGGAGGAGGAAGGCTTGACAAAAGACGTTGTAGTGGTTGATGCGGTCTTTGATGGCTTGCATGTCGGACTTCCAGCATGTGGCGCGAGTCTCGAGATCGACGTAGGTGTCTGCGGCATCGCGGGCCTCAACATCAATGACGGAGCCGTAGACCGACGAGGCGGCCAAAGCGATGAATGTGAGTGCTGAGAACTTCATCTTGTGTTTGTTGTCTTGTTGTTGTCTTTCTTCTTGA
>SWBH01000397.1:0-12530 GCA_024195465.1 Aureobasidium sp. EXF-8845 | reverse complement strand
TATGTTTGATCTCTTGCATATCCCTAACATCCATCGTTCGTTGGAAGTACTGGAAAGTTTTTGGGCAAGTACCGAAAGAGGCGAGACACAGGATTGGGATAGCTTCATGCATGATCAACACTGGGACTTTTTGCCTTACTGAAAGAGCACTCGATACCGAGATTACTCGCACGCCTTGGAACAGGTATTTGTTGCTTGTTTTTACGAAGTACACGTACAGCTCGAGGCATTGCAGTCTTCGAGCTCTTTTCCCCCGCAGGACACGCTTCGTCCGGTTTCCTAACTAGCCCCCATCCGACCCTGGTATGGCTGCGGACATACAGACCGCGCCGAGGAAACATCTTCAATCAAACTACGATTATCCCACCGCACCAGTATACATCTCACCGCAAGCCTCTTGGATAGACGTCCGACGTCATACCCACAAAGCTTGCTTTTGCCAACACACACAAAGCAAGCCAAAAAATGCCCTTGAACCAAACTGGTTTTGAGAGACTCCAACCAGCGTGTCAGACAACAAGATTGGGCCGAGAAGAGGGTGACATACACAAAAGACTCAACCAACTATATCAACGCTATCTTCACGTCGACAGCAATTCTTCCCACGCATCTTCTATCTCACCCCACCAGTATCAAACACCACTGTCCGATCATCCATTCTTTAAGCAACCACGGCTCATCGTGAAAAACACAAGGAGGATATACAATTTAAGAACTAGCTCTCGAATGTGCTGTCAAAGGGCAGTTCCATCTCCTAGAAAGGCACACAGATCTCAAAGCTTGTAGAAGGCAAGGAGGAAGAGGAAGAGAAATGTAAGTCAATAAACAGACAACAGAGGGTGAAGCAAGCAGAGAAGAAGAAATTGAGAGGAAAAAGAAGATTGAATGAAAGAAGGTCAAATAGGAAAAGAGTTGCTCGCTCGCTGTATCAATTTGATCATTATTCATCTTCTTCTGCTGGGTGTATACAGTCCTATCCTTCCAACCACCGATCATCGATTACATGCTTCCTGAGCATGCATATGTCTGTGCAAGTCTTGTCCAATCCTCCTCCTTATCCTTCACAGTCTCCCAACCCCGATTCATTCCCTCGATAGCTCTCTGTTGATCAACGTTCTCTACTCAGAATCACTCCCCAAACTATCCATACCCCTGCGATATCCAGCCATCACATCCCTGCCACTCTTTTTCTTCTGCTCATTACCACCTCTGACTCTCTCATATCTGCCTCCACTTGCACCGCCTCTGCCACCGTTACCACCGCTTCTATCCGTACTCTCGCTCTCAGCATAAGTGTATCTCGAACTCCTCTGTTGCTTGGAAGGAGAAGCAGAGTGATGTCTACTATCCGAAGTCCTTCTGTCTCTTCTCTGTTCAGTGCGAGGTGTAGCTTGAGGCGAAGACTGGGGTACGTTGCGAGCGGGAGAGGCTTGGGCCAAGGGACGATAAGCATCGTAGTAACTGCTATTCGTACGAGTGCCAGAAGTGGTTGTATAAGTACCTGTGTACACAGTACTAGACTCATCTGGAGCACCAGAGAAAGAGTAATCTCTGGTCTTTGGTGTAGATGCTTTCTTCGGACTGGCCGAGCGACTGCGTGAAGTTCCTCTCTTCGAACTCTTCGGTGCTTGCTTTGGCGTGTGTGATTTGACTGGTGTTGGTGCCTTCTTTGGAGATCCAGCAGAAGCACTTTCCTTTGCTAACGCAGCAGCTGCACGTTCAGCTTCCTTGCGCCATTTCCTTTCCATACGCGCTGCATCCTCCACAGCCCTCTTCTCTGCCTTCTCACGCTTGCGATCCGAGGAACTGAGGATAGGTGCCGCAGAAGAAGTTTCCGTCATCTCAGTGGCAGTTTCGCTGCGATCGCTGTAGTCGTATGAAGTTCCATCTGCGTTTCTATTCATCCCACCCACCCTGGCAGGCTTTTCGTGTTTGTAGTCGCGGAGGTCGCGATCGCGGTAGCGGCGAGAGTGATCGGTGGGGGCTTCTGTATACCCACCTCTGATTTTGGGTGTCTTTTGTTGTCTCTTTTCGTTGCGAGAGATGCTGGTCATGGCATCACTGCGGTCACCACCAGAGTATTGAGTAAATCCATCAGAGTAGTAGACAGAATGACTGCCACCGAACCCTCTGACGGCCATAACACCCTTTCTACCCTTCTCATCAAAACCCACTACTGACTTTGCAGCAATCATATCACTCTTTCTCGGTCTGGAAACCACGCTTCTGGCTGAATAGATGGTATTTCCATTCGCATCTTTCTTGCGCATGACTGTAGATTTCCAATCGTCGAAGTCGCCTTGCTGCCAGTGGAAGCCGCCATTTTTGGCGTGGAAAAAGAACCAGATTGATGCTACGACGATGGCGGCGAAGATGAGAGCGAACAGCGAGAAATAGATTTTGTTGTTGACTTTCGAGGGGTCGAGGCAACCTGCACAGGGAACGGGTGGTGCTGGGTCGCGGGTGGTGAGGTGTGAGGATATGTTGATGGGAGCCATGGTTGCTGAGGCTCCTTCAGCGGAAGCTGATGTTTTGTGTTACTTGTGGTCTGTCGATGGTATACAGAATGTGGGGAAGGCGGATGGTATCGATAAAGTGATTGTAACGGCGTAATGGACGTTAGTTTGAGATAGACGTTGTGAAAAAGAGTAGGCGTGAGGAAAGTCGCGTAAAGGAGGAAGGAAAGAGCAGATGATAGACCACAAACCGTCAAGCTCGAGATGGCTGGTGATTGATTAATGGCGTGGCTGGGACGTGGTTGGATGCGTCTGCGTCTCTGTCGATCAACACCAACTTCCCCACGGCAACCGCCCACTTTTTTCCATCCAAGGGTCCTGTCAACCAAGAAACCTTGATTGACTTCTTCACAACCTCACACTCCTTGATTGGTCTTTGTATGAATTTGAATCTGTTTGTTCATTCACATAATCTAAGAAAGTCCATCGTCTCTTTTCGTCCCGTGCGCCATGCACCCGTCAACATCTAAACATGTCCCAATGCGCCTCGCGAATCTTTGCAGATTCCCCATTTTACATACGCTCGACGGGATTGAGACCCAACAGTCTCATACCATTGTACAAGACCTGGCGAGCACACTCGTAGAGTGCTGCACGAGCCTTCTTGACCTCGGGCTCGGCCTTCATGACATTAAGTTGCTCGTAAGAACTGCTCAACATGTGTGACATCTTGAAGAGATATGTCAACACGGTAACAGGTTCTTGCGTCTTGATGGTGTTTGTGAAAGTGTCGGGCCATTGTGCAAGCGAACGGATAACATCCACGGCGTGCTTCTCGGTCAACAAAGACCAATCAGCTGTCTCGAGCTGCTCATGAGTAAACTCTGTCTTGCGAGCAATCGAGCAGAGTCGGGCGTGTGCGTATTGGAGGTAAGGACCAGTGTCTCCCTCGAACGAGGTCATGCGGTTGATGTCGAATTCGTAGTTGTTGATACGCTTGCCGCTCATGTCTTGGACCATGACAGCTGAGATACCAAGAGTGTCGGCTGTTTGCTCAGGGTCCTCAACTTGGACGTACTTGCCCTCGTTGCTTCGCATGACATCGTGCATCTTCTCACCGACATCGCGGAGGATGTCGTCAAGGAACTTGGCGGTACCCTTGCGAGTCGACATACCCAAGACCATACCAAAGTTGATGTGCTGACACTTCTTGGCAACCTCAGTGTACTCATCGCCCATGACCTCAAGGATCTTGAACAGCTGAGCCAAGTGCAAATCTTGCTGCGAGGCGACAACGTAAATCATCTTGTCGAACTTGTACTTCTGGTGACGCTCAACAGCAGCACCGATATCACGAGTGAGGTAGAGGGTTGTTCCGTCCCTCTTCTTGACCAGAGCCTTGCCGAGCTTCTTCTGATACTTGGTCAGATCGACGAGGACAGCGCCCTCGCTCTTCTCACTGACGCCCTTCTCTTCCAGAACATTGGCGGCAGTTTCCATGCTCTCGTTCTTGACTTGCGATTCACCAGAGTAGTCGTCGTAATGGATGTTCAGACGAGCGTATGTCTGCTTGTACTTGACAATCGAGAGGTCACGGAAACGAGCCCAGATGCCCAGAGCATCCTTCTCGCCATCGGCCATGCGCTTGAAGTAGTCACGGGCTTGTTGGTCGATACCCTCCTTTTCAATACGCTCAATCTCGGCCTGCTGCTTGTCGACAGATTCGTTCTTGGCTTGAAGCTCGACAATCTCTGCCTTGAGTGCCTTCATTTCTTCGGCCTCGCTGTGTGCAATAGCGCTGACCTTAACATAAACCTCGTACAGGTGGCCGATAGGGTTTGCCTCAAGAGCCTCGTCGCTTCCGAACTTTTCGAAACCAATGGCCAGAACACCGTACTGCTTGCCCCAGTCGCCAAGGTAGTTGATGCGAGTGACGTCCCAGCCAGCAGCCTCGTACAGGTTGCTCAAAAAACCTCCAATGATGGTAGAACGCAAGTGACCAGCGTGGAAAGGCTTGGCGATGTTGGGCGACGAGAACTCGACGATCATCTTCTTCTTGTCCGAGCTAGAGTTGGAAGGGTCCTGAAGACCAAGGTTGGGGTTGAAACCATACTTTGTGGTGTTCTTGAGGATTGAAGGGAGGACGAGTTTGGCGAGGGGATCTGTCTTGAAGAAGAAACGGAGGAAGGTCTTTTCGGCGACGGGAGGAAGGATGAGGGGAGATTCGGGAAACTACAGACAAGGTTAGCAGAGTACTACCAGGGTTGGTGGAGGAAGGAGCGATACCTGTTCCTTGATCTCGACGGCAAGAGCATCAGGCTTCTTGCCCTTGATGCGCAAGGCAGGTACTGGCAGCATAAGATCACCGTATTCCAGAACCTGAGTCCATTGCAGCAGAGGGTAGATCTGCTCAGCAGGAAGGCCAGTGATGGGTGCGAGCAGCTCGGCGATGTGTGCACGGTAGATGTCGACCTGGTTGTATGTGGGGAATGTGGCCAACTTGGACAGCTGGGGGACCTCGTTGAGACCAAAGGCCTTGATCGAAGCAGTGAGTTGCTCCATGGTGACGCCTTTGTGGGTTGGAAGGCTAAACTTGGAGAAGTGTCTCGTGTGCGACCAGAGTGGGTGGGATCCGAGTCGAATGAGTGAAGTCTTTTGTGGTAAAGAGTGACCAAGGAAAGATGAAGCTCTTTTGACTTGGAATGCGCGCATGCACGATGTGTTGAGAGTGACCGAGAATGAGTCGAAAACACTTTTTTGATTCGCGAAACAGTCAAGACCAACCCACACCAACAGCTCCTTCCGGTCCCCGCCATTTCTTGGCGGCGTGAGTCATGCTCATAAACCAAACTTCTCATCTAAAGGCAGGCACGACGGGATGCAACGATATACAAGCTCAGGACATTAGATTATCATTACTTATATTCGCAATATGCTGTCTACTTTACTCTGGCTGCTTCCAGGCCAGACAGCAATAGCCTTTCTGCCTCGCTGACCCAACCAAGCTTTTCACGATTGTCATCGCATAACCTGCCATATTCTAGCAACAGTCTGAAGACATAGATCTGCATATCCTCTCGTCGGAGGACAGTCTCGGTCCATTCTTTGCCTTCGAGCGCAATCTTCTTGGCCGCTGCATCTCGCCCACCCAAGAAGTAATGCATGATGCTATAGATGTCGACAAATGTGTTGTCCATCGGTACAAAATGCTTCCATGGCATCATGCGAGAGTCATGCCACTCGTCGTATATAGTTGCTTTGATGGGTAGTGATGTCGATCCCAGGAATCCTCGATACCGTCCAGAAAATGAGTTTCCATCAATATCTGGCAGATACTTGTAATCGTATTGCTCTCCCATGGGCATTGCTGGCTTGACCTTGTAGAAGGCATCGTCATAATCACAGAATGGTGGCCTCGTGTCTGGGAAGCAGAGCAGATGTACAAATGCTGCATCTCCCCACTCTCCTACCCACTTGGCCAGAGATCCAGACGGGAGGTCGTATTGTCCAGATTCAGGGAGTTCGAAGTTGGGTTGTTTTCCCGTCCGTTCAGCGTGGGCAATACTGGTACTGTTCACCATCGATACAAAGCGATGGCGCTGGAATCGAGCCCATGTTGTGTCCTTGTTGCGACCGCCAGAGGCAGCACCACGCCAGATGATCTTGTTCTTCTTTTTGTCCCACTCGGCACCATGTTCCTCGCCTCCAGAGTAGAATGGGTCATCAGTCCAGTACATGGCTGGCGGTAACAGAATCTCGTTGTTCATAGGTAATTTCGAGCCTCCAAATAATGGCATAAGCTTCTTAGAGTTTTGGATTGAGATGGGCTCGACAAAGGTGCCGTGTAGACCCTGCAGTTGAGGATGTTCGCAGGGCTGTTTTACGTATGTCCAGTTTGCGACGTAGCCTTTATGACTCTTCTCAGGATAAGAATTGTTCAGGGGTGGGAATACGGTGTAATCCACCTCTGCCTTATACGAGCGAGCAGGAGAATTAGGGTGGCATCCAATAACAGCGCGGTCCCAGTATGGGCCGCCTTCCCATTGAGGGTCGAATTGAGGAACTTCTTCGTCCTTCCCGACCGACGTCTTGCCAAATTTGGTGATGACTTCGGAAGCAGGTACGATGCGCCGGGACTTTTTCTCTGCAGTCATGTGTTCATCTATCGTCTCCCAGGGTACAACAACGCGCGACTCATCCATGACGTTGATAGGGATATCCATGTCGGGCAGGTGGTGTACGATAGTGCCAATCAAGTTCTCCCAGAGGTCCAGCCAGACACGCGGTTCGTCGCTGAGCTGTGATGTGTTCCCACTGCGAATACTGATGCGATGGAAGATATCACCAGCTTGTTGGCGAATAGTCAGAGCAGGTACTGCCCAGAAGGGATTCAAGTCGTGGTATATACGATCGAAGAAATCTTCGATGACCAGAGCATTGTTCTCTTGGGCGAAATGGAACCAGGCGTCAAAGCCTGGCGGCGGTCGGCGCCCTCTACGATGCTCGTATGCGCGCACGGCATCAGCGAGTGTATGCGACTCCTTTTGTAGCAAAGCATCTTGTTGGCGATCTGCCTCTTCAATCAAGTCATCGATGGGGTGGGGTGGTCGACCTTTCGTCGGAGGCTTCAAAGAGATACTCTCAGGAATATGGATGGCGTCGGTATTCGCGTAGAAGACTATGGTAAGGATGAGGAGTATCGCGGCCAGCAGCAGAAGCTGGCTGAAACGTCCATTGATTCGGGGAGCCGTCAACATGGCAATGACAGTCCGGTGACACTGCCGCTGACCAGTACTAATGTGGCTACGTGCTCATGTAGGTGCGTCTGTCTGACTGCGTTGGAAGGAATGCGGTAGAGTATGGTACTCCAGGTGATCGTAAATGCAATGCGACAGCAGTATCTATAAAACAGGGTTAAATGTCACGGTACGCGATGCCGCCACGGATTTATACAAGGCCCGCTTCCAGGCCCGCCAAGGACGTGCATTGGCGAAGGATCAAGAAGGATTATCATTACAACATCTCGGGCATAATTCATTCTTGAAGAGAATTGGTCACGGTTAACCGCATGTCCATCCCATCATGGGAGTCGATGGCGCAAAGAGAAAGAACTGGTAGGTGTTGCTAAATTCGAGACATGGAAGGCGCGTTCGTCAGATGGGAAAGAGGTTTCGGCTGCTCAACATGTCCCGTCTTGGCGTGCATGCCGAGTAACAATCTGTCAACACATCTAAACACTGTCCATCAATGTTGAAATACACTCGATTCATGTGAAGCCTTCTCCATAGGTCCCGAAAATGTAATCTTTGATTCTCAGAGTCCTTAATCCAGCCGGACTTCTCCAGACCTTCAACGATGTATGCCATAATATGCGGCATCCAGGTGGTGGCTTACCGCCCGATTCAACTCGCATCCACTTGCTCTGGTCGTCTGTTGATCCGACTCTTCTCATCAACTGGCTTTGATGCTACGGACGACAACCTACCAGATACGTCTAAGAAGTTGAAAATTCCAGACAGGATACAATACCACAAAATGTTAGTTTGTCGCGAGACAACATCACCTTATGAGGCGTTGTCGCTATGACCATGTTGAAATACTCGAGGACAGTCTGACAGAAGGCGTTTTGACACTAAAGGTTGACGCTGATCGTGTCAACAGTATTCCGATGCAAAGTCACTTGCTGCAGGAAGCATCTCAGTCGAGGAGTACGCAACCGACCAACATTGTATGGCCGGAACGAAAGGACGTCACTGACGCTTGGAAACCTCTCAGGAATTCTTTCAATTGGGCATAAGACTAATCGGAGTAAGGTGTTAGGCGCATTGCAAAGGTTGAATCTAGATTTTGACATGGTATCTCAAGGTTGGTTGTGACATGGTAGGCTTGTTTGATGTGTTGCACTTGATGTTTTGGGAAAAGGCGAGTCGTATGGAACGTTGTGTTGAGGCTTGGAACAGGGAGGTTTGATATCTACAAAGAATAGATCTGTCAAGTATTTCTCAATTAGCGAAAATTTTTCTTCCTGCTTTCAAATCTGGTATACTCATCACTAGGTGCAATATCATACAGGATTCTGATAGATACACCTCACGAGATTTCACTGACCACCAAGATGTGTAGCCCAGTTCAAAACCGCTGAACCGATATAAAAGTCGCTACCTCTGCCTCTCCCGTAGTCACCTCTCGCATAGTATTCTGCTTGAACACTACGACTCAACCAATACATACTCCCATGAAGATTTGTGGCTCTTCTCTCATGGTACAAGATCCTCATTCGCTCTAGACTCCAGTCCATAGAGCTTATGGTGGTAGGATCCGGCGTGGCAGAATAACTGCGATTTAATGCGGCTTGGTAACGAGCTTGAGTGGTTTGTAGCGTGAAGTTATCACCGGGTGTAAAGTAGTAAACCTCTCCACTCATAGCATCTCTGGTTGGCAACGGCGGTGCAGAAGTCGCTCGAGTGGGAAGCACTACTGGATCTATAGATGTTGCTGTAAGCGACGCGGCATTCCTAAACTGAATATGCTTCGGATCTGCGCGTTCGAAGATAGGGGCGGAAAGTGGCTCAGTATTGTCGTTCAAGGGGTCGCTGAGGATAGTGCTGTCTTGCAGGGCACGAGGAGTGGTGAATTAAGTATTGCTTGAAGACATGGGACCGGTGTTGTAGACGTTGTCATCGCTACGCTTTCCGTCCGAAGTGACCTTGTCGATTGATTGTGGAGCGTCTGCCACGACGACGTTATTTGTGTCGAGTATGGTGATGCCGTTCATACAGCCATCAGAAGGTGTGGAAGTGTTGTAGTTGCCGTGCTGGGTGGATTGAGAGTGGCCAGCATTGGCGTACTTCTTCTGATCGCGCTCCATTATGTTGGTATTGGAGGTGTTGTAAATGGAAAGATGTGGAAGTGGAAGGGAGTTGAGAGAAGAGTTTTCGCACGAGTGAAAGTCGAGACCGGCTCGTCGACGGGCTGCAGGAGCAGTCGGAAAAAGACACCCCACGAGTTGAACGTGTTGCTACTCCAGCTATACAAATGCAGAGATGTAACATGCTCCGCAACCATGTCCAGAGAGAGCTTGCCGTGACTTGTCTCTCTCTGGACTATATAAGTTGACGAGTGACATTCGTGCGTTTTGATCATCATGCTGCACCAGGTCGGCTTCCACGAGTATACGAAAACATTGAGAAGAGTCTCGAAACAGTGTGATGAGAATATAAGAGATGAATGAGAGTCTATATGTGTGTGTTGAATCAAACCCATGTCTATATAAAACGCCGCGCTGGAAAGGAGAAGATAATATGAGATGTAAGAAACTTTTCTACTCAGCCTTCTTGGAGGCCTTGGTTCTCAGCTTCATGAGTCCGAACACAAGAGCGTAGCCCGAGAGAGCGAAGATGACACAGATGGCAGCATCTCTCCAGCCATAGTAGTATGCGTTCAGATTGAGGGTAGCAAGATAGTCGCTACCACGAGTGTATTGACACACGTGACAGTCGGCAGTAGCCTGAGGGTTGATGAGGTTGGAAGCGTGGCCCATGCCTTGCAAGTAGTTGGCAAGGTAAGATGCGCAAGTTTGACCTGCGGGAGGGTTGAAGATGGCAAACTCGGATTGCTTGCAGCGGACTTCTTGGTCGAAGGAAGTGAACACAAGGAGAGAACCCATGAGGTAGTTGAATGGGTTGAGGTAGTATAGCCAGTAACGCCAGAAAGGCTGAATCTGAGCGTAGGGAACCAGAACACCACAGAAGGAGACAAGGGTACCGATAATAAGAGGGTTGACAAGCGAAGCGAAGACTGCGTTGGGAGCGTAGGCAGCGACGAATTGACCGATACCAGTGTAGATGAATTGGTAGACCAACATGACGAAGTACACCGAGCCGGCAGACGAGGCCTTTGCAGGGAAGCCGACGGTGAAGTAGAAGCAGACAAAGTAGAAGGTGGCGCAAAGAACAAGATAAGGGATTTCAGACACGATCAGACCTGTAGTGAAGGCCTTCCAGTCATACATCTTACTCTTCTTCTCACGGGTCTCGTAGACGTCGCGTCGTTCGATGAACAGAGGCTGGAGTTGAGCAATGACACCTGGAGCGACGAAAATGTAGTTGAACAAGGCAAAGAGATTCAGCTGAAGATCAGCGACACCATTGCCGATCATCCAGAAAGTGAAGCCCATGAAGAGAGCAGTACCAATGTGAAGCATGATCTTGTTCATGATGTAGTCGGTGTTGCGGTAGATTGAAACGTTCATGCGCTGGGTGACCAGTCTGGTCTGAGTCCAAAGAGAGGTGGCGAACTCGTGGCCATCATCCTTGGTACCAGGAGGCTTACCAGCAGCATCTTGGATCATATCATCGAGCTCTTTGTGCATCTTCTGGTTCTCAGGCGAGTCCAACCAAACCTGATGCCAGTCCTTGCCCTGAGAAAGGGAACCGGAGCAGACATCGATCATGTGCTCAGCAGGGTTGCTGCTAGGTGGGCAAGGGGCATCGTAGCGACTGAAGTATTCCTTGACACTCTTAGCGTCCTGCCCGATCTCGCCGAAGAAGACTGTCTTGCCACCACGAGTGAGAAGAAGCAGAGTATCGAACTCAGCGAAAAGTTGAGCAGAAGGCTGATGAATGGTAACAAGAACAGCTTGACCAACATCGGCAAGTTTGCGAAGGAAACGAACGGTGTTGAAAGCAGCCTGGCCATCAAGACCAGAGGTAGGCTCGTCAAGGAAGATGAGGATGGAAGGCTTAGAGACAAGCTCAACACCAATTGTAACGCGCTTCCTTTGTTCGATGGATAGACCAGCACCGGGCTTGCCGATGAGGGTGTGCTCGAGATCGTGAAGCTCTAACAAGTCAATGATGGTGTCGACGTAAGCGAGCTTCTCAGTGTCAGATGTTTCGCGGCTCTGACGCAGAAGGGCAGAAAATTCGAGCGCTTCTCTGACAGTAGTCAAAGGCTCATGAACATCAAGTTGCTCACAGTAACCAGCAGAACGTTGGAATGAGAGTGTGAGGGGACGGCCATCGACGAGAACCTCACCCTTGATTGTACCATCGGTTTTACGCTGAGCAAGTACATCAAGAAGAGTGGTCTTTCCAGCACCCGAACTACCCATGAGAGCACCTAGCATGCCGGGCTTCACAAAGCCGTGGATGTTGTCCAGGAGTACCCTGTCACCAGAGGGGGTCTTGACGGTGTAGGTGAGATTTCTCCAGGTAAAGATACTAGTGTTACGAACAAGCTGATCGTTGTTTTCGGACTCAGATTTCGATTTTTCGTTCTCGCCAGAAGGAACCTGAGTATCGGCGCTAGATATTGAAGCTTGAGACTTTTCAGCAGGGTTCTCCTCATCGTTGGTAGCTTTCGTCATAAGACCCTTGGTCAAATGAGCCTTCTCGCGAGGGACCAAGAGATATCCACTGGAATTACCGTTCTCATCCCAACGAAGAGTAAAGAAGATAGTCAGAGCAACGTAGAAGAACCACCAAGCAAACAGGATTCCCACATTGCGCCAGATCCTCGAGGAACTGTAGGACAAGCTGTCGAGATACTGCTCGCCAGTGACCTCTGTAGCACCAGGAAGGGCACCGCGAACACCAGCACAAGCTTGGAAAGCAGCATTAGCGTAGCCAGGACCATTAGGAACAAGATTGTTGTTGACACAAGGAATTACACGACCCTTGAACTCGTTGCCAAGAAGAGCCTCAAATCCGTAAGACATTGGGTTGATCCAGTAAATCCACACGAACCAAGGATGCATCTCAGGCTTGGGAATCTGGTAGCCGATGTATGTGATAAGAGCACTGATCATGAAACCTGAGACCTTTGAGGCAGCATCGAAAGTCGGGAACGCAGCTCCGATGGCTCTGAAAAGTGCGGTCATGACCAGAGTTGAGAGATAAATGACAAACCAGTAGGTGAAGAAGGCAGCAGCGGTGATCTTCAAGCCGACCATGAAGTACAAGACGACAGAGAAGACGCTGATTTGGAAAATAAGTACTGGCAGATCGCAAGCAATTTGAGCAATACAGAAAGCGGCAGGGTTGTAGAAAGCGAAAGACTTGTGTTTGGCCAAGA